>JADLZN010006559.1:0-293135 GCA_018155175.1 Sinocyclocheilus anophthalmus | reverse complement strand
TACCAGCACCTGCAGACGACAGGACTGAATCACACCAGCACTCACAGCAGCACACACAGACGCAGACGCACGTACCCTGTGCTCCTGAAGCTGAGTGCAGACGGTGTCCAGGATGAAGCTGGGCGCAGGCAGAGTGTTTATGGTCTCCTCACACTTGGCCATTTTGGTCAGCAGGTCCTGGACATTACTGTTAAACTCCTTTGCAAGACCAAGTCCCTCTGTTAACTTTGCCTACAAAAATCAGGTGTATAATAGTTGACTAAACTAATACTGTACTTTGAATAAACTGTTACTTTAAATACAAAAAAATAATTTTAACTGTAATAAAACTAAAATAAAATATATATTTGTTTAAATTCTTAGTTGCCAAAGCAACATTTCTCATTGTCATTTAGTTGTTAAATAAAAATAACTTAAATACAAATAAAAAATGAGATAGCCATATAAATTGAAAAAAAAATTGCTTTGTTTTTTTTACTTTTTATTACAAAATTAAAAATTATATTATTACATTAAAACGAATTCCAACAGTATCTGAATGACACTAATACTATATATGATACTAAACATACACATTCAATACTTCAATGAATGTTGCACACCATTTCCAAGCAATTCCATATCATAACATAAAATGATTTTTAAAACCTTGATGGAAAAGCATTTTGTTTCTTTTAAGATTAGCCAGTAGAAAAATGTGTTAATCATTTTACTTTAAAATGTTAATGTCAACACAGTCACACTTTTGGAGTGCATCACATTCTAATTACTTTGGCTACATTTTACAATAAGGTTCCATTTGTCAACATTAGTTAACAGTAGTTAAGCATGAAATAACAATGAAAAATACTCTAAAAGCATTATTAATCTCATTAACTGTTGCATGTCAACATTTATTTATTCATTATTAAAATCAAAAGTTGTATTTGTTAATATTATTTAATGAACCTGAGCTGACATGCTAACTAACAATAAACAGTTGTATTTTTAACTACAACTAATGGTACTAATGTTAACAAAGATGAATAAATGCTGTAACAAATGTATTGCTCATTGTAGTTTATGTTAGTTAATGTATCAACTAATGTTAACTAATGGGACCTTACTGTAAAGTGTTATCCTAATTTTTAAGTTGGTCACACTTTAGTTTGGGGACCAATTCAACTATTAACTATGATTTTGCCTCAATAACCTATAATTAGCTGTTTTAATAGGTAGTAAGGTAGTTGTTAAGTTTAGGTATGGGTTATTGGATTAAGGGATCTAAAATATGTGTCATGCAGAATAAGGCATTAATAGGTGCTTTATAAGTACTAATAAACAGCCAATATGCTAGTAATATGCATGCTAATAAACAACTAGTTAATAGTGTGAATTTGTCCCTAAACTAAAGTGTTACCTATTATTTTATATATAAATATATAAATGTAATTATTACTAAATATGTCTAAAATCTTTAAGAAAGTAAACTCTCAAAACTTTATGTGATACTATGTTGTAAGCCTGTAGATGGCTATAATTATGCAGAATATGCTGTCCTCACCTTTCTTTCTTGCATTTTAGCGTAGACAGTGCTCCACTTCTGCTCCAGTATGCATAAGCTATGCTCTGTGCCGGAGCCCCGGGCCACTTCACTGCCCTCCAGCATCCTGTGGATGGCGTTGCGAACATTTGTGTAGGTGTGCATTTTAGAATCCATCTCATTACACAACTCCTGCAACGCAAGATACAGAAATGAGACTTCAGTGTTTTATAAACACAGTTTGCGGGGTTAAGACTCCAAGTTCAGCATGCAGCATTCAAGTGCTCATTACCAAATGAGCGTTCAGTCTCTCGTTGGCAGAGTCTGGCATTCCCCACACGGTCTTACTGGACGACAGCCTCAGGTCTGTGTGCTCCAGCCACTGCAGGAGATCCTGGATCTCCATGGTTACATCCTGAACCTGCAATCCAGTTATAAGGGCTGAGTTTATAATACACATACATAAATACACACACACACACACACACACACACAGGTTGTGTTGGTGAAAAGTGGGGACTCTCAATAGGCGTAATGGTTTTTATACTGTAAAAAACTGTATGTGCTATTGCCCTACACCAACCCTACCCAAACCTACCCTCACAGGAGACTTTGGGGGGAGGGGTTCTTGCAGACCAATCACAGCGCTTGCGGTCTGCGTAGAATTGACACGCTATTAGATTTTTGGAGAGATGCACGTCAGGCTACGGCGTATGGGTGTGCGTCGATGCGTAAGCTACGGCGTAGGTCTGACGCAGAAGTATAAATTCAAAGCCTTTAAAAAGGAGGGGGCCCTTTTTTCATGTAATGTCTCTCCCTCTCTCAGATCCCACTGTTTGGGATCATGTCTTCAGACTCCGCAGATCCATTCTACTGGATGAGAGTCATCTTGGCATCAAACAGAGGTAAGTCTGTTTCTGTATGTGGAATATTACAATGTTAGGGTAATCTTAATTATTTTCATACCTAGTTTATTGAAGCATGTAATATATACTGTCGTTCAAAACTTTGGGGTCAGTAAGACTAATACATTTATTGAGCAAAACATATTGTGGGTTGTAAAGTTTACTAATGACCGTGCTTTTCAGGTACTCTGATGGAGTTAGGTATCTCTCCCATTGTGACCTCTGGTCTGATCATGCAGCTGCTGGCTGGAGCTAAAATCATTGAGGTTGGAGACACACCTAAAGACAGAGCACTTTTCAATGGAGCCCAGAAATGTAGGTTTTTGTTGTTTTGAGTATATTGCATGTACATGCAATTAAATAATATTAGTTGTGATGATTAAAATTCTGTTGATGGCAATTTCTTTTATTTTTTTCCCAGTGTTTGGTATGATCATCACCATTGGCCAGGCTATTGTGTATGTTATGACTGGAATGTATGGCGACCCTTCAGAAATGGGTGCTGGCATCTGTCTGCTGATCATCATTCAGGTAAGAGAGCATGCACACACACAACACAGGAGTTTTTTGGGTGAGTGATCCATGTGTATTTTGTGATAAGAGATGTAATTACATTTGTGTGCATTTCCTGTAGTTGTTTGTGGCCGGTCTCATCGTGTTGCTGCTGGATGAGTTGCTGCAAAAAGGTTACGGTTTGGGCTCTGGTATCTCTCTCTTCATCGCCACCAACATCTGTGAGACAATCGTATGGAAGGCGTTCAGCCCAACCACAGTCAACACAGGAAGAGGTTTGTGTTCAGGACACAGCATCTCTGTTTGAAACATATTTTGAACTTGAGTGATGTTGACTGAATGTTGTTTGTGTACATACAGGTACTGAGTTTGAAGGAGCCGTTATTGCTCTGTTCCACCTGTTGGCCACTCGTACCGATAAAGTGCGAGCACTGAGAGAGGCCTTCTACAGACAAAACCTGCCCAACCTCTTGAACCTCATTGCTACAGTCTTCGTCTTTGCTGTGGTCATATACTTCCAGGTCAGTTTTTTATTATTATTATTATTTTGTTGCAAAGTAATGAGAATAATGAAGTTGAATTTAAGATTTAATTGCAGCAGAAGTCTCTCTCTCTCTGTATTTTTTCATAGTGTTTTGATAAATATGTATAATGATAGATAGGTTTTGAGATTTTGTGTTCTTTACTACTTTTAGCATATTTGTTATTTTAATCTTCTACAGCGGGTAAAATAAGTATTGAACACGTCACAATTTTTCTCAGTAAATATATTTCTAAAGGTGCTGTTGACATGAAATTTTCACCAGATGTCGGTAACAACCCAAGTAATCCATACATGCAAAGAAAACAAAACAAATAAGTTCCGAAATTAAGTTGTGTGTAATAGAATGGAATGACACAGGGACAAAGTATTGAACACATGAAGAAAGGGAGGTGCAAAAAGGCATGGAAAGCCAAGACACCAGCTGAAATCTATCAGTAATTAGAAAGCAATCCTGCCACTAGTCAGTGGAAATTAATATTAGCTAGTTAATTCCCAACACCTACAGTACCAGGATGAAGAAGATGAAACAAGTGTGGACATTTCAGCAAGATCCCAAACACAGCCAAGGAAACTCAACTGGTTTCAGAGAAAGAAAATAAAGCTGCAATAATGGCCCAGCCAATCACCTGACTTGAATCCAATAGAAAATAAGAACTAAAGATCAGAGTTCATAGAAAAGGCTTACAGAACCTTCACGATTTGAAGACTGTGGAAGAATGGGCCAAAATCACACCTGAGCAATGCATGCCACTAGTTTCTCCATACAGGAGGCGTCTTGAAGCTGTCATTACCAACAAAGGCTTTTGTACAAAGTAATAAATAAATTTCAGTAAGCGTATTCAATACTTTTTCCCTGGGTCATTCCACTTTATAACACATAACTTAATTTCTGAACGTATTTGTTTTGTTTTATTTGTATGTATGAATTACTTGGGTTGTTACCGACATCTGGTGAAAATTTCAAGTCAACAGTACCTTTACAAATATATTTACTGAGAAAAATGGTGAAGTGTTCAATACTTATTTTATCCGCTGTATTTGTGTATAATGCTTAGGCAATATTAAACAATAATATTAATATATGTAAACACAATAATTCCAATAAAGTACTTTTAAAATGGATTTATTGATGAAAAATGTGTGAATGTTGTTTTGCACAGGGCTTCAGAGTTGACCTGCCCATCAAGTCTGCACGTTACCGTGGCCAGTACAACACATATCCCATCAAGCTGTTCTACACCTCCAACATTCCCATCATCCTGCAGTCTGCTCTGGTCTCTAACCTGTACGTCATTTCTCAGATGCTCTCCACCCGCTTCAGTGGAAATTTCCTGGTCAACCTACTGGGGACTTGGTCTGTAAGTGTCACCAGTGCTTGTTGCTGTGTACCATGTCTTCTGCTAAATTTAAAGTGCAAATCCAGAGATTATTTTATAGGATGCAGACCAGAAACCAAATAGAACTAGATATGGAAGAGGAAACCTTCCTAATAGCTTGTATTTTTGATGTTGTTGTTGTTGTTGTTGTAGGATTCCTCATCTGGTGGTCCAGCTCGTGCCTACCCTGTAGGCGGTCTGTGTTACTATCTGTCTCCTCCAGAGTCATTTGGTTCTGTGCTTGAAGACCCAGTCCATACAGTGATCTACATTGTATTCATGCTGGGATCCTGTGCCTTCTTTTCTAAGACTTGGATTGAAGTTTCTGGATCATCTGCCAAAGATGTGTGTTACTAGTTCTTGTTCATTTATCAATGTTGTTTTTGGATATTTGATATGAAAATGTAATGGTTGTATGTGTGTTTTTAGGTGGCCAAGCAGCTGAAAGAACAGCAGATGGTGATGAGGGGACACAGAGAGACCTCCATGGTTCATGAACTCAACAGGTGAGCTACAAACACATTAACTTTTGAAGTACTTGCTTGTCAGGACCTTCATTAATCTCACACATTCTCTTTGTTATTCAGGTACATCCCCACAGCAGCTGCATTTGGTGGACTGTGTATCGGAGGCCTTTCAGTAATGGCTGACTTCCTGGGTGCCATCGGCTCTGGAACAGGAATCCTATTGGCTGTTACCATCATCTATCAATACTTTGAAATATTTGTTAAGGAACAGAGTGAAGTTGGCAGCATGGGAGCGCTACTCTTCTAAACAAGGACACTCACAAAACACACACACATTTGCTGACACCTTATAAAACACTTTTTTTATTTTTATGATTGTTGTTGTCATTTTATTTTTTTCTTTTGGTGTGATTTAAGCATTTATAATGGTCTGTCACAAGTGCTGTCTTGGGAGAACGCTAGTTCCGGCTGAGCATGTTCTCCTATTTGTCAGAAGTGGCAAAACATTTCTAAAATTCAGTGATTGAGCTGAACTTCAGTGATGGGACAGTAAAGATGGACTCTGTGAGCTCGGATTAGGAATATTCAGGAGTTTTCCCTTCTCAGTCTGTCCTTCCATCTCCACGTGTCACTGAATCCCGTCATATTCACCCTTATGTTTATTTCTTGTCTGATCCTAGCTATGCCAGGTAAAAGGATTTTCTAGAAAGTATTGCTAATGTTGAGTGATTGATTTGATTTACTCGACACTGCCAAGTTTGGCTCCACACACACAAACTGTTTCTTTTACGTCTCAGTTTGTCATATCTTGTAAGTGAAGCTTACCGACATTTATTTTTCCAATAATAGCTGTAAGGCTCACTCTAACTCCTCATACTGTATTTAATCATACAAAACGTGATGATTTAGTTATGGCAAAAGATCTGTCAGCAGAATAGCTTGTCAGTTCTAAACAAGGCAACATTACAACAGGAGAAATGCAGCGCACAGTGTGGCACCAGAGGCGTGATTTATTTTTATTTTATTTTTTTTGTGTGTGTACTCATTTACGCTGGAATCCTTTTGTACAGAACACATCTTACACAGTAGGCTTCAAGAATTTTCTGTTTTTGAAAGTGCTTGGTGGCAGACAGAACTGGTTACACCTGAAAAAATTAAGCCCTTTTTACTGTATCATTGGGTGTCTGTATATATGACATTTAATGCAGTGTGCAACCATGTAAAATAAGTCTTTCCTTTCCTTTTTTTTTTTTTTTTCTTAATTAAAAAATAAATAATAAAATGTTCCAACCAATATATCCAGCAAAAGACTGATCATTCTCAATAAAAACTCATTTTTGGGAGATAAGATGTGTTTTATTTGTGAGCATGGCTTACTGGACAAATCCAAATCTTTTTATGTGAATGTAAGAATGGCTGTTTCTTTCTTTTCACATATGACATGGTAAAGTTTGAGCTGTTCTGCAGGTTTCTGTAAAAACATCTGCAGTACTTCACAAGCCCTCTGAAATGTGTTCGCTATGTTTAGCTACAAAGAAAATACCATATTTCAGAAAACTCAAGTAAGCTATGGCTGCCACGGTTGTGAAATTAGTTTAACCGCTGATGGAATGTTCATAATTTAAGTGTCCGTGACTAAAGTCGTTTAAACTTCTAATTTTAAACAGTACTGTTCTATTAATTTCCTAAAGCCTAAACTTAAAAGAATGATAAGTTTGTTATTTTCTTACAGGCAATCTGAGAGGCAAAAATTTGGGGTCCTCGTCTACTGTTTATGACGTCATGATATTTGATTTGATAACGTGGGTTGAAAGCGGCATGACCAATGAATGACCGTAGGACGGATAGATAGAGGAGGAAATTTGCTGGAGAACAGGGAATTTTTGGAGTTGATGCTGCAAAATATTGATGATAAAGCGCTGTAAAATCAACGCACGCACTGCTTTGTATCTGCTTTTGCTACATTTACTTTACAATTTCTGTGTAGAAAGAAATGACTACAGTCAACGAGGAAGGTAATTCAGAGTCAATTCCTGAAATGGACTTTAAAAAAAAATTTGATTTATGTTATCAATAACTAGCTATCTGTTTGCTCTTAAAGTTTAAAGCAAGATCTGAAACAATTCTAGCCATAAGACTAGAGTTGATAGCGATGACCTTGTCGTGAATACTTCTACATGTGCCACAGTGCGAGTTCATGCCACACTGAAAAATAAAGAAAAGAAAATCTAAACTCTCAAAATGTTTTAATTTTTGAATCTTCTCTAAGCTGATTATATGTATTAAAGCACTAAGGACTTTTTTTAATTATTATTATTGTTTTATTACAAGAGTCAAGGGTCACAGTAACGCATAACATAAGTGACAAATTGATAAACTGTAAATTTCCATTTCTAGGAATAACACATCATTGACAGAAATAGACAAGAATCATGAACATTACACAATGTAAAAGCAACACTTAAAAATTAACAGTGTAACAAAAATTAAAGATAAAAAAAAAAAAAGTTAATGTGATGGTGAAATGTGTACATCTGAATTGTCCTGGGAAGTGGTTTACCACAACCTTTAAAAAAAAACATTGTTTTTAACATTGTTAACACCAGTAATAAGAAATAAAGGGATATATTTTCTTTTCAAGTTGTTATTAATTACTTGCCTACTTGACAACTATTAATTCTCATCATTAACTCTTTACAGGGAAAGACCGAGTCATATTTGTTACCAAGGAAGAACATGAAATTCCTAGCACTGTGAAACTGGATGAGGAGGATGCAAATGAGGACCATGAAGAAAAAGGTGACAGATGGAAAGAAATACTTCCTTTTTGAGATGAAACTGTGTAACTTTGCCATTTTATATCCACCTCACTTTCTCTTTGTGTTCAGGTCTCATCTTGCCGAGTGGTGAGATAAATTGGGACTGTCCGTGTTTAGGGGGGATGGCAAGTGGAGTGTGTGGCGAGCAGTTTAAGAATGCATTCACCTGCTTCCACTTTAGTCAAGAAGAGGTGAAGGGTTCAGACTGTCTGGAGCAGTTCAGTAGCATGCAGGAGTGTTTTCGGCATCATCCTGAACTCTTCCCTCAGGAAGATGATCTTCGAAGTGCCAATCCTGGACCAAACGCAGAACAAGAAGACTCCCCTTCCATCTCTGACTTCAGCACAAGCAAAGAGTCTGACACGAATGATATGCCTTCACAGCTGCCCGTAGCTAGTTAAAATTGGAGAATGGAAAATTGGATTTTGTTTTACTTTAATCTATTTATATCTGTTTTTAAGATGAGACATAAAGGAAACAGGGACACTGAATAAATGCAGAAAGTAACAATATGTGGACTATATATTTTTCCAACACATTTTTTGATGAACGTGATATCCTAAAATATATAATGTGATATCTTAAAAAATGGTGAGACATCCAGAAAAAGGAACCATATATAGGATAGATGTTTTGTTGAACTCTCTCTTATAGTGTGTTCTGAAAAATATCAACTTCATATTTATACATTTTGTGTTCCTTTTCTTTTTTATGCTACTTTGACATTTTTTTGTTCTATTTTGTTCCTATAATCACCTTAATCCCAGTGTAACTTCGTTACAAATTGACGTGTGAAAGTGTGTGATTTAAAGTCTACTGAGATTAACGTGTGTCAGACATGGTAATTGAGTGAGTACAAGTATTTACGTGTGAAATGTGATATCAATTTTATATTGTTTGGCCATTTAAGTATATATGTATATAACTGTGTGCTGCTTTAGTCAAACAGTATCAAAGTAATTTAAGGGAGGTTAATGAATCACCTTTCACATTGGGTCCAAAAGTTTGAGATTACGTAAAAGGTTGAAATTTAAAATCTTTGATTCAAAACATACTGTCTAACATCTGTATATCATGAGATATTAAATAAAGTCATACAGATTTGGAATGATATGAAGGTGAGTAAATTATGACAGATTTTTTCTCTCAGTCTAGCAAATTCTGGTCAGTCAAGGTACTGAATATTTAAATGAGATGTTAAAAAAAGCACAGGAATGAGGTTTCTTGAATGATATATTTTGACAGCTAATTTTGCACATGGTGGAAAAAATTAAATGGAAGATAGCTTTAGATTTTTCAATGCCTTTGAGTCAATCATCAAAGGTCAGTAAAATGAAATTGATGTTTCTGAACTGGTTGTTTTTGGGAGAGTGCCACATCATGTTTAGCTTGTTCAATGATTGCCTGACGGATATCTGAAGTTTCTTACTGGATGAGACTAGAGGGAAAACCAAGTAAACTGACCAATGCAGTGATAGGGAGGAGGTTAGAAGGTCAGCGGGGCAGTGTTCATATAAACCTCTGTAATTCTTCCTGTGAACTACAGACGAATCTTGAGAGAACTTGTAAGTAAAAACTTCTGATACAGAGATATATTTGAAATGTATATCTGCTGTTTTCATATCTTTATATCTCCTCTGTGAATACAGGAGTGATGTCCAGCCTAAAGGAGATCTGTGCCGGATTACCCCTTGATCCTCTTCCTCCAAACCGTGGCAGAGACCCCAGCATACCTCATGCACTTGTCCGTACTCCAAACTTCACCCCAGCAGAAGAACGGGTGGGTCAATATATCTCTGACACATCTATTCTGAATATCCAATCTGCTTTCTTTCATACAATGACAGTGCATGGGGACCAAAAAGGACAAAAAACATAAAGCATCATATATGTAATGCATATGACTTGTATGCTATACTCCAAATCTTTAGAAGCGATATGATAACTTTGTGTGGGGAACAGACTGAGATTTAAGTTGTTATTCAGTAAAAAAAAAAATTAGTTTTTGATTCTGACAAATCACATTGATTCTTTAAAATTTCTTTATTAGTTTACATAGTTGTGTAATGAGACGGCTATTTACAGCCCAAAAATATGAAATGCATAAAATTATAATGAAATGTTGTTCTGGAATATACACTACTGTTCAAAAGTAAAAGAAATGAATACTTTCACCAAGGATAAATTAAATTAGTCAAAAGTAATTACGTTTTTTTTTCTTTAAAAATCTATTTGAAGTAATTGCTGTTCTTCTGAACTTTGTATTTGTCAAAGAATCCTGAAAGAAAATATTTTGTGGTTTACACAGCTATTATGCAGCAAAACTGTTCAACATTGATGATAATAACAAGAAATATTTTTGTAAGAAGTATTGGTAATAATATTCACAATATTACTATTTCAAAAACAAAACAAACCTACTGAGCCCAAACTTTTGAACTGTAGATTTGTAAATGAATTAGGAGGTTTAAATTCTACGCGGTGATCAGCAGTGGTTCAAAATACAAAATCTTCCAAATCTTTCCACACTGTGAGCCCTGTCAATCATTAGAGAAGATAAGAGTCTGAGTTTTGTAAGAGAGAAAGGAACGAATGCTCAGTGAAATGGGGGATGAGGGACAGAGACCAAAACATTTTGTAACTTGATTGCATCATGATCACTGTCGGTCCCTTCAGTTAAACTCTACTGAACTCTCCTCTGTCATAGTCTGTTTCTCTGTCTCTCTAGCTGGCTTTGAGGAACGCTTTGAGATACTTTCCTCCAAATCTGCATGCAACTCTGGCTACAGAGTTTGCGCAGGAGCTCAGACAGTATGGACACATTTACATGTACCGCTTCTGTCCTACACTACGTATGAGGTATAAGCAATTGCACAGCATACATGGACAACTGTATTAATATACCATGTCTTGACCATAGCATTTCACACCGTATCTGTGACTGTATGTGTGTGTGTGTTATAGAGCCTATCCTATTGATCAGTACCCATGCAGAACAAGACAAGCTGCTTCCATCATGCTTATGATAATGAACAACCTGGATCCTGCTGTAGCACAGGTACATTTTCACATGTGATATGTAATAATCCAGAAATGGCTGGGAGGTTCATTCAGCAAGGGGGCCTCTTCTTTTAGACCTATGGATCTTCCTTTTCCTTCTTGAAGATCATATTTTATGGTGTAAGTACTGTATCTCTAAAATACGCTCTCATTTTAATGCTTGTCTGCTCGCAGTTCCCACAAGAGCTTGTCACATATGGAGGAAACGGACAGGTGTTCAGCAACTGGGCGCAGGTAGATTTGTACAGATTTATGTATCGGTAATTTTATATTTTATACACCTATAATACACCTTTTTCTACGTATATACTGTGTTTATGTGTGTGTTTGTATACATAGTTCTGGTTGGTATTTCACTATCTGAGCACCATGACTGAAGAGCAGACCCTTGTGATGTACAGTGGTCATCCACTGGGTCTTTTTCCCAGCCTCCCTTCTTCTCCACGCTGTGTAATCACAAACGGCATGGTAAGATACACACAGGCCTTTATGCATGAGCATGGGTTATTTTTACCCATAAGGGTGCATCTCTTTATCTTCTTGTTTTGTTTCAGGTCATTCCAAACTATTCTTCCAGAGAGGAATATGAGAAGATGTTTGCTATGGGCATTACAATGTGAGATTTCACCAATACCTATTACCTAGTCTCTTTTAGAAAATATGCATATGTACACTACTATTCTAGTTTACCAGTTTGAGGTTGGTGAGATTTTTTATAAACCCTTGTGCGCTCATTTGGGAGTCACACTCATGGTCTTCGCGGTCAAACGTGATCGGACACCTGAAATGTAACTTTTTTTTTCTTCAGTAAAATCAATCTAATATATTTTGTTCAATAATATTTTTTCTTTTGTATTTTAAGAGAATTTTATGGCAATAATTAATATATGCAATAATTATTATAAATTTTTCCCATTGAAAATAGCACCAAAAAAAATTCTCTAATTTTTTTAAACAATTTTTCAATCAATGCAGTATCTCTGATTAAAATAAAGACTAGGCCTTTAAAATCAAATTTTTTAATGCAGATTAGCGTCACCTGGTGAGAGCAGAGAAAGAAAACATGTAATTTCATGATGTAACCACTAGATTCCTGTATAGGACTATATAGAGAGGCTTGTGAATTCCCTAGTTGTTTTATACATAATTGTTTACTTTTATTAGGTTGTGGATTTAAATGCAGATTAAGGCATTCTCAAAAACCTTTTTTGTCAAGGTTTATATTTTTTTGTTGTTTTAAATGTTGATTTGAAGCGTCAGTTTTTTGAATTATTATTACTAGTCAAACCTGAATACAGAAAGCATTTTGTTATACAAAACATTAAAATTCAATAAAAATGTAAACAAAAATAAACAGGAATGCTTTATCAGAGCATATTCCTTCTGGGCCTGATCTTATTTTAACCTCTTATTTCAGTTTTCTGACTCATTTTGGCTATATGTTAATAGCCATACCAATTCATTTGAGTGTGTATAATTCTGTATGTGTGTGTCTGTGAGTGGATGTGTCTGTTTTGCACTCCAGATGTTTTAGAGTTTCTCCCCTTCATTGCTGTGCAATTTTTGCATTGTGGGGGGTTTGTAGATTGTACACACAAAAATGTTCTGAATTTTTGTGTTTTTGTCGATTTCCCATTAATTTCCAATGGTCGGTCATTTTTGACCAAAGACCATGAGTGTGACTATTTTTTTTACAAGCACTTAGCTTTTTCGAATCATGCCCTCAATTTGTTTGTGTGTTCACATACCAAGTGCCATAAAAATCATCAAGTTTCGTAACATTCTGATGAAGCTACGATTTTTAAATATTCAAAATGTAAAATTCTTCGGTCAAAAGTGACCGAAGACTGCACAAGGGAGAAGTCTATCTCTAATCATGAAGACTGCATTTATTTGATTAAAAAAATACAGTAAGCTCATTAATATTGTGAAATATTATTACAAATATATATAGAAAATCATTCTAATATTCTGATTTGGTGCTCAAGAAACATTTACTATTATTAATGTTGAAAACAGTTGTGCTGCTTAATATTTTTGTGGAAACTGTGATGCATCTGTTGGATTCTTTGTTATATAGAAAGTTCCAAATATAATTTTTTGTAAAATACATGATAAATATTTTTACTGTAACTTTAAAATCAATATAATGCGTCCTTGAAGAATTGGGTGATAGTATAGTCTGTATTGTCTAGTGTGTATGTTTCTCTGTGTTTATGGTCAGGTATGGGCAGATGACTGCTGGAAGTTACTGTTACATTGGCCCACAGGGCATCGTCCACGGCACCATGGTAACCAATGCATCTATTAAAAATGTTCTGTTATATCAAATGAAAACATCAAAAAGCAGATCTAAACAAGTATTTCTCTGTGTATATAGTTGACAGTGCTCAATGCAGGTCGGAGATACTTGGGCTCAGGTGACCTGAGGGGTCGTGTGTTTGTGACATCTGGTCTGGGAGGCATGAGCGGAGCACAAGCAAAGGCAGCGGTCATTGCTGGCTGTGTTGGGGTCATTGCAGAGGTTAGAAAATGGTTAAAGTCAATGCTCACTATTATTATATATTTCTAGCTAGCCAGTTTATTCAAGTTTCCTGTTAAAAACAAATTTGCTTACCAATCAGTGAGATATACATCAGATTCAATCACAAAGAAAATGCCCCGACATGATTTAAGGGTGTCTTTTAAAGATCCAGTCTCAACTTTAAATGGACTAAAATGTGAACCCAGTTGTTTTGCATTCACATTTTTCCTGGCCATAGAAGTGGGTATATGTCTCATTTTGGTCCATTTTACTTGTGTTCCATTTCAGGTTTCATGTATATTTGTAAACAGTTGTCCCTCAATCAGTAATTTCCATAAAACTGAGATAAAATATTTGGAATTATGCAAATTCAAAAATAAAGTGAACCTTCAGAATATTTACATTATAAGAGAACAACAGCATGGATTTATAGCAAACCTCAGTCAAACTCGTATAGCAAAGTGGCTCAAATTGCTTAAAAATTTGTTTGGATTCTTCACATTCTTCACAAGTCCAAATTGCAAAACACCCTCAGGCCCCTAAAATGATCCATATGTAAAGTGCACAATCATAACTGACCTCTGCAGGTTGATGAAGCTCCACTAAAGAAAAGGCATGAGCAGGGCTGGCTGATGGAGAGCACTAGTGACTTGAGCCACTGCATCCAACGCATCAGGTACAGTATGCAAGAAAATATACATAGAAACACATTGAAACACACAGACATATCTTCAACTTATGCTTAATCTTATAGGGAGGCCAGAAGGGCAAAGATGGCCTTGAGTTTAGGCTACCATGGCAACATTGTGGATCTCTGGTAAGTTGTGTACTTCATATTTTATTTGCAATAGTTTCCATTTTTTAGTAAATTATAAGTGCAATATGTTTCAGGGAGTGCCTCTACCAGGAGTATAAGAAGACAGGAGAGTTGTTGGTTGATTTGGGTTCTGATCAGACATCACTTCATAATCCATTCAGTGGAGGATATTACCCAGTGCAACTCGCCTTCAGACAAGCCAATCAGCTCATGAACACCGACCCTGAGCGCTTCAAAAACCTTGTACATGAAAGGTACACACAGAAATCTCTTGATCTGAGTTTCACAAATAACTAAAAGTTATTTAAAACTACATAAGCTGCAACTCTCTTGTGTAGTCTTCGCAGGCAGGTGGCTGCCATCAATAAATTGTCAGATGCAGGGATGTTCTTCTGGGACTACGGAAATGCTTTTCTATTAGAGGCCCAGAGAGCAGGCAAGTAAAGAGTCAGCTGCCCTTACATGGCCACTTACCAAATAAATAAATAAATAGATGAGTTATGAATTATATCATTTAGTGAGAAGAAAGAGGCCACAGAGTGATAGGACAGATGCGAAGCTATCTTGTATCTATCTAATATGTCTTAATACAAAGATATTTATGGAAGCTCATTTGTGCTACAGAGAATAAGAAAAAAAGGTAATTGTGACTTTTTGTGAATTCTTTCTTTTTTTCTCTAAATTCTAGGTATATATACACAAATGTGACTTTTTTTTAGAATTGCAAGTTTAATTCTGTTAATTTTGTCAGTGTAATTCTGAGAAGAATTTTGAAATATATACTTGCAATTCGCAAATGTAAAAAAAAAAAACGAATTGTGAGATAAAATGTCACAATTACCTTTTTTTATCATGGCAGAAACAACAACAACATCAAAAAAGAGTTGTGACATGTAAACTCTGAATTAAGAGAAAAAAGTCAGAATTGCAAGATATAAACTCAGAACTGTGCAATGTACAATCAGAATTGCAAGGTTATATCTAAAAAATTCTGAATTTATATCTTGCAATCCTGAGAACAAAAAGTCACAATACCTTTATTCATTTAATATGATTTTATTTTATTTTTTTTGCCATGGTGCAAACAACCTTCCATAGAAATTTGTCGTAAAATGCCATGATTATCCAGTCAGTATTACGTATTCCAGTGAGCCATATAATAAAACCTTTCAACATCAAAGTATGCATAGTTAACCTCAAACAAATCCATTAAAAACAAAAAGTGCATCAGTAAATATGTTCTTCTTTCTCTTCAAGGTGCGCTGGTAGAGAAGAAAGGGGGAGGGGCTACTGAGTTTAAATATCCCTCATATGTCCAACACATAATGGGGTATGTGACCATTCGCAAGCTTACACACATATATGTACTAACTACACACACTCACAGACTAGTTTTAATCTTTGCCCAATCCTGTAGAGATATTTTCTCACTGGGTTTTGGGCCATTTCGTTGGGTCTGTACCTCTGGTGACCCTGCTGACCTGGCTGAGACCGACGCAATCGCCACTGCTGTACTAGAAGAGATAAGTTCCACAGTAACCGAACGTGTCCGACAGCAGTACAGTGACAACATCCGCTGGATCTGTGAAGCTGGGAAACACAAGATGGTACGAGTCACAGACACCCAATTCTAAATCACCAAAATGTTCATTTTGTAGTCACATCAATTTATTTACGGATCGATTTTGAACTTATACGGACATCAAGTGGTGACATCAAAGCAAGTAATGCCTTTGTGAAAATGTGTTATTCACAGTCAGACAAAATTAATTCAATGTCCAATAATAAGCATACCATTATGATTTTAAACATACATTTTAATTAATTTCTTTAAGATTAAAACGTTTAAATGTACTGGATCTTTTAGGTTATGTGTTATAATAATGCTTAGTGTGTTCAGGTTGTTATTTGCATAGTAAGACTGAGTTTTGTGTTTAGGTTGTGGGTTCGCAGGCCCGTATTCTCTATTCGGACCAGCGAGGAAGAGTATCCATCGCCTTGGCCATAAACCAAGCCATTGCTAAGGGCAGAGTCTCGGTAAAGCTACTGAAGTGTGCATACTACAGTACTCGTTTAATTATGGTTCATTAATACACACTTTGCAACATAATAGTGCAACTGTGTTTTTACCTCCTCAGGCTCCAGTAGTCATCAGTAGAGACCACCATGATGTCAGCGGGACAGACAGCCCCTTCAGGGAGACCTCCAATGTTTATGATGGCTCTGCCTTCTGTGCAGGTACAAACAGACACATCTAGAAATACAAGTGAGCTCATACTCCTTATACTAACTATACTGAGTAAGGGATAATGTATAGTAATAATGACATAGTAAAATAAACCTGACAAGGTGATTAGAATACAACAAGGTGTTGTATTATCCTGAAAGACTGTTTGAATATATATTATCTTGCTTATTACACAGCCATTTAGAGAATAAAAAAATTATCATGAAAAAAAAAACATGATCTGAATTTTATTAACTTTCATTATACAAAAATATATGACCCCAGAATTCTCTGATTGGCCAATCAGAAGTATGTATTTCAGAGAGCCTATTTAAAATATAATAAATCATATATAATATGTCTGTGCATTTATTATAGACATGGCAGTGCAGAACTTTGTTGGTGATGCATTCCGTGGTGCCACATGGGTTGCTTTGCACAATGGAGGAGGAGTTGGATGGTAAGGAGACATTTGACTATTTATTGCTGAATATTAATTTAGAAATTACTTCTAGTTCAGTCACTAATTGGCTTGTAATTGTGTATTACTGATTGAGCAAAATGAATAAAAATGCACCATAAAAAAAGTTTAGTTAGTAACCAGTAGGGCATCAATTATTGACCCTTGTTTTTATTTTTAGGGGAGAAGTGATGAATGGTGGTTTTGGATTAGTTCTGGATGGATCTGAAGACGCAGGGCAAAGAGCTAATCTAATGTTGAACTGGGATGTCTCTAATGGGGTGAGTATCTTTATGTGTGTGTTTATATATACACTTATTATACTGTTCTATATAAATACTGATGTGTATATCATTAGGTGGCACGAAGATGCTGGTCTGGCAATGCTAATGCTTATGAGACAATTCAACGTACCATGGAGGACCAGCGTCAGCTGAGAGTCACAATGCCCAACCCAGTACCGGAAGATCAAATTCTGGACCGTGCACTGCAGGGATAGACTAAATGCTGAATACCAAAAATATGATATTATTCATTAAAATGCAACAGAATGAGTGTCTATGAACACACTTTCACATACCAGGAAAAGAAAATCAGTTTAAGTAACACAAGTACTGTTCTATTCAATCAGGTTGGACAATGGAATGCTTATATAGTCTGTAAAATTTAAATTCTATATAGTCAAATACATTAAAGTCTAAGATTACCCTGAACTAGTGCATTATTTACAGCTACTTTTGTATTTTATAAATGAAAACAGCTGTTCGGTTTTTACATTTTATTTCAGTGTATTGATTTGAATAAAGTATTTAAGGTAAAGAAACAACCCGATGTGTGTTTTATATGGTCCTATAAAATAATAAGGTTCCATAAAGGTAAGAATGGTCCTGAATGTAAGTCGCAAGAGGACAAATATAATATTATAGTTTATTTTTGACACTGTTGTCAAATTATAGTATTTTAGTAGTAACATGCTATAAACAGTAAACGAATTTGAGATGCAACTGACAAATTTTCTCTCTGTTTTTGGTATATAATATAATTTAAACTAAAAGATGCTTCAGTATAGTCCTTGACTGTCTTGAGTCAAAATGAAGAAAAGCTTTGACCTTTGAACAAGAAGAATGGATGTCATGGATACACGTAAACATGCCACACATAGACTTTAGTTACTTCACATCTACATTTACAGAGGTGAGTGGCGTTGAAAATCCTGGTATATTACAATTTAGCTTAATTTTATTTGAACAGCTAATTTTTAAACAATGACAAAAAGTCCAGTATTGGGAACGGAGTGCTTACTGGATGACCCGACGCTGGTAGAGGAATTCAGGCGGTTAAAAAAGCGAGATTTGACAGAGACGTACCTATTTCAAATAGCATGTGGTTCGTTGGGACCACAAAAATGCAGTGGCAGCAGTGCCTTTAGGAAGCATATAATGGATAAAATGAAAACATCACCTCGTCCACAGCCGAAACACCTCGACGCTCGAGCTGCAATGCCGGCATCAGACCACAGAGGCGCCGCTGAGTTTTACTCGCGTTTACCTGGAGACAAACCTGAGGAACTCCTGGACTGGATCAGCGACAGGAAGGCGTTCAGAGAAGCGCTAGAACGGATGGGAGATCTGCGCAGATGGCTCCGCAATAAACCCATTCTCACCGATATGGAGGTCCTCGTTATGGAGCGAGACAGACAAGCTAAGCGGATGTCATCACTCCCCCCAAGAACAAGCATTGTTCCACCAACAGATGCTGTCACTGTAGGAACATAACTTAATATTGACAATGAAAACACGATATATATATATATAAAACACGACTTGCATTAGAAAGAAAAATTGTTAAACCAAATAGTTTGTGCATTTATTTTTTTGGGAGGGTTTTCAAATTTGTCTTTATATAGTCTCCGCGCGCGCTCAGACGTGAACTTGAAGAAGTGAAGCGCTTTCTGCGCATGTGCGAGCCCTGCAACCTCTCCAAACTCTTGGACTGGAATGGGACTGGTAAATTAAAGCGTGTAGACCTCAGTGCTCTGTTTAAAAAGGTGTGCATACACAGCTCTGGCTGTACATTTGTTCATTAGTTTTTTTTGCACAGACTTAAGAACATTGTAGAAACAAACAAATGTGTTTTTGGTTTGATTGTAGGAAGGCTTCTCCATACATCCTGAGCGGCTGAATGTGCTGATGTCCTCTTTGAATAGTAAGGATGGAAACTCAGTAACTGTGGAAGTTCTGGCTGCTTCTATTCAGGCCTGGAGCAGAAAGCATGAGGAAAACGAAGAACAACAATCAAGCCCAGGTATATCTTGGTCTGGGGTAAAGATAGGGACAAATACAAGTGCAAATGTGTAATAGTGAACTTTCATTGCTTACAGCGTGTAACATCATAAGGTATTGCATGTTTATGTTTAGGTTATTGGAATGCAGACTGTGAGGGAAGGATTGGGTCAAGACACCATCTTCCAGTACATGGAGACGAGAAAGATGACCAGGTACAGAAACACATAATCATATAAAAATAACTATCAATTTTTATATTTAAACATAAAAATAAATATCAAAGACCGTTACAGAACTATGTTCCCACCAAAGTACTGTTTATAAGGGCAATTAAAACTAGAATTATGATCACAAAAGTTAAATCTTTATTACTATTTGTATACAATAATGTTAATTACCGTATCAAATTATGTCTGGTGAGTTATGCTACATACATAGTAGTAAATGTAAACATTTCTAGGAGGTCCTGCAGGACGTGGAGGTGTTAGCGATCATGCGGAGAGTGCTGGCAGCCACCAAGACCTCTTGTCCTTCTTCTCTGAGTGGCCCAGTGGGCAGAGAAGTGGATCGTTTCAGGAGACTTTGTTTCAGTGAATACCTGAAATCACTGGAGCAATGCCAACGACAAGGGCTAAATGTGAGCCAGGCCACACTACAGAAAGGTATGTTATATAATATATAGAAACTGCACATCTACAAGCACACTAGAGATGGCATAGTAAACCATTGGAAAATGAATGCCGAATACAAATGCAACCTGACAGTGTCTCTTTCTCTAAGTCCTGTTGCACCCTGGTGACAAATTTGGAGGTTACTTTGGGACACCCAAAACACATCGAGTTGAAGGTGGAGCACATAAGGGCCACAAAAAGATGTAAGTCACTGTATGATAAAAAAAAATCTACTAATCAGGACCAGGATGAGGAGATTTCTATGTCTATTTATTTGTTTTGTTAACTTTTCAAAAATTTCAGGTTAGTAAGATGGTTTAAAAAAAGAAGAAGAAATTAATGCTTTTATTTAGCAAAAATACATTCAATTGATTGAAAGTGTCAGTAAAGATATTTAGTTTGTTAAAAGATTTCTATTGAAAATAAATGCTATTCTTTTGAGCTTTCTATTCATATAAGAGTCCTGCACAAATGGATCACCGTTTCCACAAAAATATTAAGAGGCACAACTGTACTCAACATTTGTAATAATAATAAAAAATGTTTCTTGAGCACCAAATCAAATTATTTCTGAAGAAGCATGTTACACTGAAGCCTGGAGCAATGACTGCTGAAAATTCAGCTTGGCCATCATTAGAATAAATTCCATCTAAAAAATGACTGAAATAGAAAACAGATATTTTAAATCATGTTAATAATATTTCAGCATTTTAACGTTGTACGTGACGTTTTGTTTTTTGAATCCATAAATGCTTTCCTACATTTTTTTCAAAGAAAGATATTAAAAAATCGTACAGACTCCAAACTTTTGAATGGTTTAGGGCATGTTTTAAATAAGAATGTTTTATTTTGGTTATGTCTGTATATGTGTTGTAGGAAGCCGGTTTGCTGGGTGGACCCTAATGCTTTCTGGCCTGGAAGGGAAGATCATGTGCGTTTGTTTCTGCCTGTAATGACAAGCTCTCCTGCAATGGTTTTATTTCAGCGTATCGAACATACTGTTGTGCCAAGTCCTGGACACTGGCCTGTAAATCATTTAGGATACTCAACCTCTGGAGACATAGAAGCTCACAAAACGTACAGCCTCTAGAACATCTTTGACTGTATTGAATGTCTGTAGGGATGTCAAATGGGAAATTGTTGTTTTGACTTTCTAAAAAGTACATTTCTACCATTAGATGGCGGCACGCAAACGCTGAAATTCTACTGTAGGTGCGCTGCTGTTTTTAGCTACACAGGTTTTTGCTTTTTTTCACTCTCCTCTGTGGCAGAGTGAACTAAAGCAGTCATGTTTGATTTAATAAATACTAAATGTAAAATTTTCTCTCAATATTGTTTTTTTTTCATGTACAGTATGAAGTATGAATGTAGAAATTACTTGTGTGTGTTGTGTGAATAGAACTCTGTTTTCCTGTTTTCTGTATTCCTGACACCAGGGTATTTGCATTAGGAAGTATAAAGCAGAGTGATTTGTTTGATGATATAGATCAGGACACCTGTGAAATGAGAAAACAGAAAGAGCACACTGTAGAAGAGAGACGTCAAAGATAGAGGATACGAATTTTGAGATGTCACGAATTTTGAGTCCGCTCCTGTCGACTCGTGAGAACGGTCTTATCTTCAGTTTACTAAGTCATGACTGCAGTGTGAGTTCACTTTTTTAAATACTTTTCCTCATGCCTTTTACTTACTTGTTTTGTTATATATTATGATATCGGATCTAAATACCATTTAGAATCTAATACTGTGTACTAGAATTACTGTAATTGCATTTCCATTATTCATTGTTAGTAGTGTGTTGCCTGAGACCTATGTCATTCTATTACATAACTTCAGAAGAGATATTTCAAATAACATGAACTTTTACTGAAATAAGTTTTTATTATATATATAGCCTATATTTTATTTTATTTTTCAGCTAGTTGTTAGAGCAACAGTTCTCATTTTTATTTAGTTTAACTTGATGTTCAAAAAAAAATTTATATATAGACAAAAAATTACAAAACCCCAAAAGTGAACTTAAAATGAAAACTCAAAATAGAAAAATAAAAACAAATTCAAAATATTAACAAAACTATAATAATATCTCAACGATACTAGAATAACAGTGATTGGGACACCCAGACACTTGGCTGGTGTTTTATGCTCTTTCCACACACTTCTTTCGCTTTATCTGGAATACACAACCTGATCCTAACCACTGACCACTGGTTTCTCTGGTTTGTAGCCAGAACACATGGTGGTTATTTTAATTATTCACAGATATAGAGCCTCAGAGGCCAGTCATAGTACAGACACATACATTTGTTTTTCAACTATGCAAACTTATGCAAATGGCATATTTCCCACAAAACTGCATATTTGTCCAGACTAAAAGGTACTAAACAACCACTGACTGCACTGTCTGCAATGCAACTGGATCTGTATTTGTGGTTAAAAGTGTATTAATTAAATATATATATATATATATATGTGTGTCTGTGAATATGCACTTTACACTCAAAAGTATATATTCACAGACACACTGTATATGTATTTATGTATGTGTGTGTGTGTTTGCTCGTGTACATTACAGGTTTTAGCATGTGGTATTGTCCAGCTGGTAATGGCAGTCCCTCCACAGAAAAAGGAATGGAAAAGTCACAGTTCTGGAGTATTATGTCTGGTGCAAGATAAATCTGTGCATTCAACATTCATGAGAGTCTACTGTCTTAAGGTGAGGCTAACAGATAGAATACAGAAATAATCAATTTCTTGGAATCAGCAGTGGAAGCAGTTTCAGGAAAAATCTAAAATGAAAACATTGTTACTAGATGATTTTGTGTACATTTCTCTTTAAATTCTACATTTATTCTACATTCTACAAATTATACATCAATACACACAATCTGTTTTTATATATATTTCACACTAAACATCACAACATTCTCGCAAATGTCATCACTCTATCTTGTCAGTGGGATTACTTTATTTTTTTATTCTGCACCTTCTCAGAAATGTCTTCTACAAAGTCTCTATTGTTTTTTGACCCACTTCCACCACTTGTTCATGTGCAGTGTTTCTGCTTTAGACTTTTAGGCCGTGTCATGATGTGTGACCGTGGTATTTCTTTCTCTTTGCAGAAGGCCAAGCTGCAATGGGAACAGGAGCTGTATACACCATTTGAATACTCCGAAACTTGTCCTTACTTCCATACCTTCCCTGGTGATGTGAGTGACAAATTCATTTCATTGCATGTATGCATGTGTGTAAGTGTTTTTATGTGCATCCATATGCGCATGTGGATCCGCATGCTCAACCAAGCATATTAAATCTCACAATTGACAAAAAAAATGTAAAACTGTTTTGTAAGGTTGAGGCTTAGGGGATATAAAATATCATTAGCTCAACAATAGAAAAGCAATAGAAGTCAATGGAAAGTTCTCATCATGATGAAAACCAAACGTGTGTGCATGCAGGAGTGTCAGATAGGAATAAACTTTGTGGATGAAGATGAGGCCAAGCAGTTCTACATTGCTGTGCAGAAGCAGATCAGTGACAACAAAGGTCTGACACTCTGAACTCTCCATGCAAATTGCATTAAAATAATGAATGTTGTGCCAATGAATGTTCCTCTCTTCTCCAGCATCTTCGGGACTTACACGCAGATACAGTGTGGGCGGTGTTTCTGACTGGAAATACTTGAGACGTTGTCTCGAATGAATCACAAGATTAGAGCAACAGACATAGACAGGCAACCAGGGCAACCAAATAAAATGATTTTTACAAGCAAATATTATTTAAGTTTATATACTTACAAATTTGATGTTTATTCAATGTATTACTTTCTGTTTATTTGTAATTGTAAGATTTATTGCAATTTCTAATTGAAATGTTTGACCAAGTCAATCCCACGAGTATATGTGTTCAGGCTAGCTAGTTGGGTTGCTGATTTTTTATTTTTGTGTGTGGGTTTAATTCTGGCCATAGCGTGCACTCAAAGTTCCCCAGTTCCACACGGCGGGATTCAGAACGCAAGCACTTCCGAGACAAACCCATCAATTACAGGACTCACTCACCAGACCCTTCTGGTGTTATGCAGAGTCTATGTCGCTCATACCACGAGGAAAGGGCCCCTCCACCTAGTCCCATTCATGCCTATAGCCCGTTTGATTGAATGGCTGCTAGCGTGCAAAACATTGACTCCCTCCACTATTCCCATTCCATCAATGGGTGCCACCCCCCCCGCTCTCCCTCTTACCAGCCCCCCAGTCCCCCAAGTCCGTGTAAGTCGGTCCGATATTTACAGAATTGTGTAAAATCCGTTTTATGATTATAAGGCTCAATGGTTTGTTAAAGATCCTACTCGGCTGAGAAGCAGCACGTTCATTATAATGGTAACTCCTTTGTCCTAAATTAAGTCAACACTTCAACTCAGGTTTTTCGCGTTAAGAATAGGCAGACATGTTTCTATATTTGCAGTTTTCTGGCATCGAAAACGAATCTGGCTATAAGGCTACCTTTACAGCCTCCATCCGCTCCATCTTAGACTTTTGACAAGCAACAGGGGATGTGGCCACACAAGCCTTACCCATGGATAAATCCTTATTAAGTATATCATAGCTTTCTGCATAACAACTATAATTTTTTTAAGACTAATTATGCTGTATCAAAACTCATAAAGCGCACGTGGCTGCATAACAGTTTCTGAAACCAGATTCCAACCATATAAATGCTAACCTCTTCTTCGAAGACCTTCCGTTCTTCCAAACTTGTCCAAACAAATCATTGTCTTAATTTTGAACAGTGTATCTATTGTTTTAGAATTTAAAACATGAATAAATTAACTTTTGTGAAACTTTTTGCTTGAAAGTGTACTTGTGTGTTATGTTGTAAATGGATATTCCTCCCAAAAATGAAGATTCTAGGGATCATTTACACTGTCATTCCAAAACTGCGTGACTTACTTTCTTTTATGGAACATAAAATATATTTTGAGAAATGGTGTTCCGGTGTGGTTTGGTTTCCCAACATTCTTCAAAATATTTTATGTTCTGCAGAAGAAGGAAAGTCGAACAGTTTTGGATTAGAACAACATGAGGGGGAGTAAATGACAGAATCTTCATTTTTGGGTGTAGTATTCCTTTAAAAATAAATGACAGTTGGTTTTATATAATAGGCTAATCTGACACTCACACAGTTTAGGTGAGACTTAACTATCCAAATACTTTTTGGATACTATTTATCGTAGTGACTTTACCCCATTTATGTAGGTACAATCAATCAGGTGTTTTGTTTTTGGTTTGATGACAGTGTTAGTCAATGACAGCACAAAATGTAATATGTTCTGCATGATAGTGACTGATAAATCAACAGCTTTCAGATTTTGTCCCTCACTGATAGATGATGATAACAAAAATGTCAGCATTATCGTCACATTCTGCCCTTGATTTTAAGTTGACCCATTGCGTGTGCATTACTGGTAATGAATGTACATTTACAAGATAAACAGTACAGTACAGTTACTTTAAGTGGATTAGAATAAGTGGGTGTACAAAGAGAGAGGGAGGCATGTTGGCACTGTACGTCTCCATTATCCACAGCTCATTTGAATTAATCTACCCTTTAAAAGTAACTCATCTGGCATTACATAATGAGAGTGAGTGTTATAGGCGTTACTCTGCCCTCAATCAGTTTCTCTGAAGTCAGGGACTCCCACGTGGCTGGTTTTAGACTCGAGTCTGTTATCTAAATACGCACGCAAATCCTGTAGCCTATATAAAACGCCGTGAACCGGTGCGCTTCTAAACAATGTTTCCACGAACCAACGGGGACCAGCACAAGGTCTTCCACACAGTCCGCGCCTGAACACGTTAGCTCTTTATTAGAACCTGGAAGATGAGGAACACTAGCCGCTTTCAAGACGGTCAAGACCGCGACGGGACAGGTAAGACATGGCATCTCTCCTTCTCCTTCAGCGACCGTGTTTCTTTGCGGTCAGTTGTATTTGTCACGACCATATGAAACTCTAGAAACTGTAAACGGTGTGTGCCCGCGGAGAATGTGTTAAACAAATACTTACATATGATTCATGAAATATACAAAATATTTCTAATAACCGAAGCACTCACATTATTGTATTTCTAACAATGGAAATAACATCGTTACGTGAATATTGGATTTTGTCAGTGATTTGTTGGCAACTGACAAAAATAAGACCACTAATGATTTTGTGAACACTCACAATGTACATGTACTGTAAATTCAGTGGCTGAATGCATAACTGTTATTCTGTTATTCACTTTATTGATTTGTTGTTGTAATGCATGGGACAAGACTACTTATGGTCAGGGCAAAGTAAACAAACTTGATATTTCAAACAAACTAAACATTCATTTCCTGAGAAAATGAAAGGGAAATGGAATTATTACATAAACTAATTTATATTGTTTTTACAGTGCCCAAACATATGTATTTTGTCTCTTGCTGAAGTAACTTTATATTGTATTCAAATGTATAGCAGCATGGGTTAAATGAGAATTTGCAATGATGAAATGCAGACACTCCTAGTCTTATTATGGGATAAGACAGCTGGCATGAGTATGCATGCAAGACAGATCGGTCAGAGTGATGGATGTTAGAGTGGGTCATGAGAAATTTTGGGAAGCCTTTTTTTTTGTGGGTGTGTCTGTGAATGCATTTCACTGTCTTAGATCAAATGGCATGGTATGCCTGCTTGGCTTAGTCAGAGTTGCAGCTGCACTGTCGCTCGAAATAAAACTAAACCATTATACGGATGTTACTTTGTACTGTGCATAAAACCCTGTTAATATATTCTGTTTTGGTTTAGTTTGAGATAAAGTGGTGGACATGGGTTTTCAAGCAGATTTGATTAGGGTGTCTCAGTAATGACTCTATTGGTGGGTGGGTTACTATGGTAACACACCCTGGCAAAATATTTCAGGCCTTTGTGTAAGTGCTAATAAATCTTTCTGTGCTCTGTGACCCATGTTCTTAATCTCTGTGCTTCTCTGAAATATCTGTGTCTTCCTTCTGTTTGTTCTCTCTTTCCTTCTGTGTATATACACCGAGAGTTGTTACGCTTGTGCTTTCTCCTTTTCCTCCTTATGTTGGTTATTTCTTGCGCATGTGTGGCACGCTCTCCATCCCTGTCTTGCTTTCTCTCACTCTCAGGTTATCTGTGTGAAAGTTCAGCTCCATTCCTCCAATCCCATTTAAGGATTCAGGTCTGGCTCTGTTTTATGTCTGCGTTTGTGTATATGAGTTCAAGTGTCATGTCTAATGAAATAGTATGTTGTATGTGCAAAGTCTGCTGCATCATTAACTGCATACTTGATGCATTTTCAGCCCACTTACTCACACAGAATGCTCTCATGCCCTCATCTGTTTCTGAGTTTAAAAGGCTCTGATGTCTCAGGCTGCTGTGTGGGCGGCTGACATCTAGGGGAAAGGGAAAAGGAAAAAATCTATTTTTGAAAAGCACGATGCTTGATATTACTCAGAAAAGCATATTATTTTTGTTCATAATTGAACCCTTTGTCATGTAGCAAATTAGCTCAAAAGGGAAATGTATACAAATAGTTACAATTAATTATGTAGTAAGTAGTAACTGTAGCAGAATTAAATTGCCATCAACTAATACTTGCATTGCCTTGGTCATTGACGAGTGTCCTGATGCAGTCTCGGATAAACTTGAGGTTTTCTAAGGTTTGGACTTGCGATCACGTTCTTCCGGGTTTTGAGAGTGATGAACTCCAAAGATGTTCTGACTCGATGGTTGAATTGGGAGTTCTTTGCCCAGGTGAAAGTTAGAGAGCCTAAGAAGAGCCACTCTTCTGAGATCCATAGATCTTTGTTAAATGGAAAGTCAAGGCCGAAGCCTGGCACAAACTTAAGGGTTCCAGAAGAGTTCTAGCTCACATCCTCATCTTCTCTGAATCTAACAGAACTGCAGACTGGCTGTGCCTAGGTCTGCCAGGCGCGGCTGTGTCGGCTCTGGGACTTAGCAACCAGAAGATGGGAAGGTGATGAGAGACGAGTGAAGAGACTAAAAAAAGCGAGGCGGGTCACTGAAGTGAGGCCTTTTAAATTCTGTGGAGGACACACCTCTCGGGAGTCAAAGAGCCAATGGTGACTTGCACTATTGGAGGGAACGTTTATGATTCTTTGTCTTAGAGCATGGTATTTTGATTTGGGTGTTGACTCAAAAACTACTACAGATTCTTAGAACACTAATATGTTGCACAGGTATAAACATAAAATATACACTCTCAATTAGATCATCCGAAGATGAATTCATAGAGACCAAACATGGTATAGGTGAGGTTACATTAACTAGTGATCTTCAACCATGCCATAAAACGTATACATACACAACGACAGAATACAGAGGTAATAATCATACACACGACTGGGAATCATGATCAAAAGTCATATAATGGTTTTATAATTCTGAAAGAAGTAATTTCCTATAGCAGTATGTGTCTGTTTTAGAGAGAATTATGTAGGGAGGAAGATTCTCTCTTAGGTCGTAAAGTTGATCTGATCTGGCTGAGATGTCCCGGTTACCATGGTAACCAGGGGCCTGGAGGTTGTTCACAGACACATAGGCACCAAGTCTGGTGTTGGGCGAGGGTCGTTTTAAATTGTAATATATGATATGACTTGTTAAATCTAATGAACAACTGTGTGTCTGATTGGTCCAAACGCTACAGTCATTTTAAACAAATTGCTTTTTCTGGGATAAACAGTCATGCAGTTTGCTAGAATGTTTTCTATAAAAATGTAAGGAAACATTAATTTAGTCAAACTAAAGAGAATTTAATAGTGACATCTTTTCCAAAATGTGCATATTAAAAACCATCAGATCATAATATTCAGAAAACAGCACTGCTTATTTTCCTGTAGATTATTAAGCATTCTATTCTGGTTATGTTCTGGTTATTTCCCAGAGGATGTTGTTAAAAGACTTGTAGTTGTTCCTTCTGAACTTGATAATGTTATCTGTATCAAGCTAATAACTAAAACTGAACTGAGATAGATTTTTTCCCCCAAAACAACTTGTTGATATTTCATAACATTTTGAACAATCATATTGACATAAATGGTATAAATACAACAATTTAGCTGGGAGTTATTTTTGTTGAGATGCATTATAAAGGGCAGGTGGGGAATTATAAGATTATATAAAGTATAATTACATAATTCAATTATGTTTAAGTTTCTAACCAAATTCTAATCAAAGTTATTATTACCCAGAAAATGTATTTTTGATATGTGGGATCCCAGATTGGCTGACAGTCTGAGTGCTGGGTCCCTGGTTATTTAATGAGATTACAAACTCCTTGCCTATATTTCTTTATCTTTTTCATTCATTATCTAAGTGGACCTGATTGCTAATTAATTCTAAAAGACATTATTTAATTATCACACAGGTGGAAAAAATATTGTTGTTGAGTACCTGAGCAGCGTGCTGTTGTCCCACCTGTCTAACGAGACCCGCTGACTGGACACTCTCACCTTTTTTCCCCTCTCTCTTCATCACCTAATTTATTTCTTTGCAATCTAATTAAAAATAAAAAGGACTGTGGTGATTTTTAAGGGTAATAAGACATTATATACATTTTACAAATATCTTGATTTCACTTTAAGGTTTACTACAAGGCTTACTATATACACACACAATATGATTCATTATTCAACCACAAGATGGCCCTGTTTGTCATGTTGAACCATTATCAGTTGAGGATATCCTAGGACAAGCCAGGATATCCTTAGTTCCTGCAGCATCTGCAAAAATTAAATACAATAAAAAACCCTGCTACCTTAGGCTTGGACACAGCTGACCTTTTGATCTACAGCCTTATATTTGCGATTGAAACTGTTTTGTGAACAAATATAAATAGTGGATATAGTTAATAGTTGACCCACTGCACTGGAATATGATGGAAATGTAGCAGAGAACAAGAAAGGACAGCAAGTGAACATATGGGAAGCATAAGGGTCTGCCTAAAACTGTCTAAAAAGCCAAATCTGGTTAAAAACAAATTTGACTGGCTAAAATAAGATAGGTTTGAATTACCCTGAATTCCCATTGCATTATTTTAAAGACTTATACTGTTATATTTACTATTATTTTAACATGTGGAAAATTCACTGAAGAAAATGGTGTAGAAACAATTTCGAATGCTAGTAAATTTCACAAATAATTACAAAGAAACAGCAAGTAACACATTGAATTAAATGTGAAATTTTGAAGTAGAAAGACCATCATAATATTATCTTGTAAAACCTACTCCAATAATCTTTGTTTTATTTACATTATTTAGTATTTTTTTCCCCAGTGTAGTAATACAAAATATAGGTGTGTCCAGACTTTGGTTTTGTTGTGTTATAAATTCTTATACATATTAGCTAATGTTTCTGACTATGGCTAAAATATAAATGCAGTAGGCAGTATGTATTATGCCTATAGTAAGCATATTATGTTTGTATACAGTGGGTACGGAAAGTATTCAGACCCCCTTAAATTTTTCACTCTTTGTTATATTGCAGCCATTTGCTAAAATCATTTAAGTTAATTTTTTTTCCTCATTAATGTACACACAGCACCCCATATTGACAGAAAAATACAGAATTGTTGACAGTTTTGCAGATTTATCAAAAAAGAAAAAACTGAAATATCACATGCTCCTAAGTATTCAGACCCTTTGCTCAGTATTTAGTAGAAGCACCATTTTGATCTAATACAGCCATGAGTCCTTTTTGGGAAAGATGCAACAAGTTTTTCACACCTGGATTTGGGGATCCTCTGCCATTCCGCCTTGCAGATCCTCTCCAGTTCTGTCAGGTTGGATGGTAAACGTTGGTGGACAGCCATTTTTAGGTCTCTCCAGAGATGCTCAATTGGGTTTAAGTCAGGGCTCTGGCTGGGCCATTCAAGAACAGTCACAGAGTTGTTGTGAAGCCACACCTATTTTAGCTGTGTGCTTAGGGTCATAGTCTTGTTGGAAGGTAAACCTTCGGCCAGTCTGAGGTCCTGAGCACTCTGGAAGGTTTTCGTCCAGGATATCCCTTACTTGGCCACCAATTCATCGTCCCCCGATTGCAACCGATCTCCTGTCCCTGCAGCTGAAAAACACCCCCCCAGCATGATGCTGCCACCACCATGCTTCACTGTGTGGACTGTATTGGACAGGTGATGAGCAGTGCTTGGTTTTCTCCAAACATACCGCTTAGAATTAAGGCCAAAAAGTTCTATCTTGGTCTCATCAGACCAGAGAATCTTATTTCTCACCATCTTGGATTCCTTCAGGTGTTTTTTTAGCAAACTACATGCGGGCTTTCATGTGCTTTGCACTGAGGAGAGGCTTCTGTCGGGCCTCTCTGCCATAAAGCCCCGACTTGTGGAGGGCTTCAGTGATGGTTGACTTTCTACAACTTCTCCCATCTCCCGACTGCATCTCTGGAGCTCAGCCACAGTGATCTTTGGTTTCTCTTTACCTCTCTCACCAAGGCTCTTCTCCCCCGATAGCTCAGTTTGGCCGGACGGCCAGCTCTAGGAAGGGTTCTGGTCGTCCCAAACGTCTTCCATTTAAGGATTATGGAGGCCACTGTGCTCTTAGGAACCTTAAGTGCAGCAGAATTTTTTTTTGTAACCTTGGCCATATCTGTGCCTTGCCACAATTCTGTCTTTGAGCTCTTCAGGCAGTTCCTTTGACGTCATGATTCTCATTTGCTCTGGCATGCACTGTGAGCTTTAAGGTCTTATATAGACAGGTGTGTGCTTTCCTAATCAAGTCCAATCAGTATAAATCAAACACAGCTGGACTCAAATGAAAGGTGTAGAACCATCTCAAGGATGATTATAAGAAATGGACAGCACCTGAGTTAAAATATATGAGTGTCACAGCAAAGGGTCTGAATACTTAGGACCATGTGATATTTCAGTTTTTCTTTTTTAATAAATCTGCAAAAATGTCAACAATTCTGTGTTTTTCTGTCAATATGGGGTGCTGTGTGTACATTAATGAGGAAAAAAATTAACTTAAATGATTTTAGCAAATGGCTGCAATATAACAAAGAGTGAAAAATTTAAGGGGGTCTGAATACTTTCCGTACCCACTGTATATGTATATACATGTAATGTATATACATTAGTTATATGCATAGCCAGAAATATTAGTTTTCATACCTGACACTACAATATTTCTTAAAAAATATGTTTTAAGACAGGAATGTACCAAAAATGTAACATGGTTCTGTTGTGCAGACATCTCAAACTAAAACACCTATGTAAGAGTATAGAAAAGAAAACAATTTTGTTGAAAGCACAACAGACCTACATCTATTGGTGAACCTATACTTTCTATGTATATATTTATAGGGCAAAGTTCTTAGTAATATTATTACGGCGTTTGGTGTCTAAAAAGAACAGAACGTTCATGTCCCGTAAGATGTTTACCTCGCTGTGCCCTTCTCAGCGCACGCCTCCTCGTGCAGTCTCTCTGCCATTCTATTGGTCGATTCCTTACTGTCGAGGGGCTTTGATTGGACAAAGATATATCAACATGCACGACCCATGTGCACTTCATGTGAACAGTAGCTGCAGAACTGTTTTCCTCAAAAGTCTGCGATCATTTCGGGACTTTTTGTTTGCCCCCTTCCTCGTATGTTTTTTTTCCCAGTTTGTCCACATCATTGAGTAGTTTTACGGTAGATTAGATACAATGCGGTATTTCTAGTGTAAGTTGTGTAATTTTCAGCGAATGGGTGCCCTCTAACCAAATACTAATATGATGACAAACAACACTTGTTGAACGAGTATAACATATTAGGAGAGTTATTACGGTTTTGGATATGCAGTGAACCACGGTGAATGTATGTATTAAAGTGCAGATGTGCTTGCATTGTGGAACAATTAAGAAAGACATTAAAACTGATTAATTAAAACGAACTAATTAGACATTAAAAGCATAGAGTCATGTTAAAGTTGTCAGATGACGTTTTTAATAATAAAAACTAACAGATTTGTTATAGCACTTGCATATCATTGCTCTTTTGTTGATTTTGATTGCTTTTGCAAGTCTCTTTGGATAAAAGCGTCTACTAAATGTAATGTAAAAAAATATTGTTCAGCTTAATCAGTTTTAGTTATAGAATAGTCACTAGGGGCTGCATAAACTACTCACAAGTTAGTTATAAACATTTTATTTGCTCATGTAATTTGGCTTTTAATGGCTTAATGATTGTTTTCATGTAACTGGCATTATTGTCTAATTATGATTATTGACGTTAGTTTAAAAACATATAGGCTACAGTTTTTTAAGTAGGGAGGGGGATGTTTTTTTGTGCGCGGTTTTTGCTGGTATTACGGTACAGTCGGTCATTGATCTCGCTCAGCTGATATGACATACATCCCACCGCCAGCAGCTCAGTCCGCTCAGTATCAGAGACCAGGCGATCAGCTCTGAAGAACCGGGTCATGATAATACAGCCAGGATGAGTTCCACCGAAGATGTTATATTGGCGATTCCCAGAGAGCTCACACAAAACCCACTGCGAAAAATATGGATGCCATGCAAGAACGGGCTACCGGAAAAACACATTTCTCAGAAAAGAGGTATGTTTTGCTTTCTGTAAATGCCCATTTTTTTACGACTAACTTACAAATGATCAGAGACAATGTGGTTAATGTTATATCAATTTATGGGGTTCATTTTGGGTGAAGTTGTCCCAAACGCTCTCATTTTTATAAATTCCCGCATAATTTACGAAAAGTTGCATTCGTACACGCGCATCTTTTATGTTTTTATCTCTGGTGTAAGTACAAATTTAGCAGTTGTATCTTTTTGGTTTCTTAAAGTCACCATCTGGAGTTGAGTAATAAAATGCTCTCGGGTGCGGAAGTAACGTTAATGGTGCATGTTCAGTATTTAGCCAGATTTTCACCATATGTGCTTTTTTGTTGTCTCGTTGATTGATTTATCATGTAATTTCAAAGAAAGTGTTTTGCCTCGTTAATACAAAATAAATATGAATAGAAATGACATGATCAGTGCTTTGTAGGCTTGCATCTAGTACAAGCACTATAATGTAAGTGAACCCAGTGAACCCGGGCTAAGGCGCAGCGTATTAAGACGGGAATGATGCAACCAGGATGCACCGAAACCTGCTCAGCCTCAGATGTTAGGTAAAGTACAGTAAGCTACATTGAAGCTCTAATCTAAACGCTGTAGTATTTAACAACAGTATATTTTCTCCCAGTGTTTCTTAAGCTTTGTTTGGGAAAAAACTGGCAAGCGTAAACACTGAGTGTAACTTATATGAATAACGTGTTCAATGCGTCGCACAAAGCCGAATATTTATCAGTAACAACTCAGTATCACGAGCATATCAAATGAATAATTTGTATCGTGAGATACCAGCAGAGCCCGAGCATGTTTTCAGGCTAGTGCAGTAGCTGCGGGCATTGTGTTGCGTAGCTGGTGTCCTATTGGCTGAGCCCTGGCTGTAGACGCTCTCTGATTGGTCAATGGCGCATCAACATTCGCTGCCCATGTGTGCAGCGTGTGAACAGCAGACCCCTGATGCTCTCTAAGCTCATGTTGATCAGCTCATTGTCACCCTGATGATAAACATCATGACAGAGAATGTGACCTAGTGTTTGTCATTTAGCTCCTGTTTTGATAAACCAAATGAAACAGTTCATTACAATATGCTAGTTTATTGAATATATATTACACTAAATATCTGGGAAGATCCACACTAAAAATCTTTCGATTTATTTTATATATATATATATTAGATTCTACACTATTTCTAGATCACTAATCCTTTTTGAGGTAATTTTGGAAATATTACAGTGGAAATTTTGAATGAACAATGTTTTAATGTGTTTCTCCCCCCTCAGTTTCCCTCAGGAGTTAAAAAAAACTATGAACACATGCTATCCTATCCTATTTTGATGAAAGTGTTGTACCTTTGTGGTTTTATTCTCTCTGTGAAGTGGTGTGGGTGGGATTTCAGGGTTGTGGTCTGACTTTAGGCATATCCTTTAAATTCCTTAGGGCCTGTTGCATTCAAATGGGCGAAAAGTAACTGTGCAACAGTTGAGGGTTTTTCCAGATCTCTGTGGCCCCAAAGCTGTCATACAGGATTTTTAGAGGAAGTTTCTAGGCTTTTAAAGAGCAGGTTTGCTGAGCGAGGCCGTTTCTCAAAGACTCTCTACACTTGTAGGGATGGACTTAATTATATGATGATTTTCGCGTAATTTGTGTAAGATTCATTTTGAACTCCATGAACATGACACTGAATGAGCTATACTTGCAGCAAAAACTGATGCTGAACAGTCTCAGCAGGATCCGTATTTAATTAGTCAGCGGAGAATTGACTGCATTGTGGTACACAGTGCACATGATCTCTCAGTATCTGAGGAACCTGATTGATGAGGAATCAGCAGATATTGAGAAGAGCTTGATAACCAGGAATAACAAAAACATGAATAATATGCATCAGGAGGACTGATGCAAATGTATAAAATAAATGGATGATCTGCAGAAATTATTTGGTTTATGCCAGTATCTGGTTGAAAATGAAGGTGAAAATTAAAAAGCCAAAGACTATTTAATGATATTTCACAATATCCAGAATCCGTTTATTCTCATTGAATTAGGAAAATCATTTCAAATTTCTTTAGAGGCTGTAGAGACGCTGTGTGTATGTTCCCCTGACCAACAATAGTCTGCATGGTTTGCTCTGACAGATTATTCATGCCAAATGAAAACAAAACAAAACAGAGTATTCACTCTCTGTACACAGAAAAGCTTATATTTACAGACACATTTTTATTCTCTGTCTCTCTGTGTCTTGGCAGTTTGCATGACCAACTGTCCCACTCTTATTGTGACTGTTGGCCTGCCAGCGAGAGGCAAAACCTACATTTCTAAAAAACTCACACGCTACCTCAACTGGATTGGTGTACCAACAAAAGGTACAGTAAAATGCCCTCATTTTTACATCCAGTAGTATACAGTGACTAAATCAGTGTATTTTTTGCAGAATTCAATGTGGGACAGTATCGAAGAGAATGTGTGAAAATCTACAAGAGCTTTGAATTCTTTCGCCCTGATAATGAGGAAGGGCTGAAGATAAGAAAGTAAGAGTCAGCATGTTTTCCATTTGTGGATGGTTGTTTTCATATATCTTTGCTGTTGTTGTGCATTTTGTGTTGTCATATGATTTAATTAATTATTTTAATTCTGTTTTTAGGCAGTGTGCTTTGGCAGCATGCAATGACGTCAGACAGTACCTCAGTGTTGAGGGCGGCCAGGTTGCTGTGAGTAGCATTTTCATTCATTTTATCACACTGATTTATAATTTATACGCTACCTTTCATTAAAGCATGGACACATTACATTGATAAATGTGACAGCAGCAACATTTGTAGCATTACAAGAGATTTCTATTTCAAATGAATGCTGTTCTTTTGAGCTTTCTATTCATCAAATAATCTGTATCACGTTTTCCACAAAGATATTCAGCAGTTCAGATGTTTTCAACAATGATGATAATAATAGGAAATGTTATTTGAGCACCAAAAGCATTATATTGACCAAAAGTGACCGTAAAGTATAATGTTATAATAATTTATAATTTATATTCCAAATAAATGCTGCTCTTTGTATTTGCTCCTTTTTATTTTCTATTCAACAAAAAATCCTAAAAATATTAAGTTTTCAACATTGATCCTGCTAAGAAATGTTTCTAAGTCTTTTAGAATAATTTCTGAAGGATCATGTGACACTGAAGACTGGAATAATGATGCTGAAAATTCTGCTTTGCCATCACAGGAGTAAATTACATTTGAACAATTACAGTTATTTAAAATTTGAGTAATATTTTACAATACAACTTTTACTGTTTTTGATAGAATAAATACAGCCTTGGTGGGCATAGATTTCATTTTTTATTTTTTTCAAAAACATTGAAACTTATTCAGGAGTGTGTTGATTTATTAATTTTTTTCAGGTGTTTGATGCCACGAACACAACCAGAGAACGGAGGGCCACCATCATGAGATTTGCAGAACAAAATGGCTATAAGGTAAAACACAACGTTCATAAAACGTTGGCATTATTTTGTGTAGTTAAGTGTTTTTTCTTTTTAATTTTACTACCCTCCAGTCTCTTTATTTTTAATTAGGTGTTTTTTGTGGAGTCTGTGTGTGAAGACCCCAGCGTTATTGCAGCGAACATTGTGGTAAGGCGATGTTTAAAAATTGACAAGAGATTCAAACTTGTAGTACTCCAGTGATTTCTAATGTAAAGCATTTTTCTTCAGTACATTATTATTATTATTATTTATCAAATTATCCCAGCATTAATTTCTCCTTTTTTGTGTGTCGGAGAGCAGCAGGTGAAGCTAGGCAGTCCGGACTACACTGACCGCAACACTGAAGAAGCCATCCAGGACTTTATGAAGAGGATCAAATGCTATGAGAACAGTTACCAGCCACTGGATGAAAACCTAGACAGGTCAGAAATCCGATTTAATTTCTTTCCTCTTACTTAGAATGTGATAATGTATTCTATTTATGCATTTTGTGTGTAGTTGCTTTAATGCTGTAAGTGTTGTCTTACAGAGAGTTGTCATACATTAAAATAATGGACGTGGGTCAGCGGTATCTGGTGAACCGTGTACTCGACCACATCCAGAGCAGAATCGTTTATTATCTGATGAACATCCACATCACACCGCGCTCCATCTACCTCTGTCGACATGGAGAGAGTGACCTTAACGTCAGAGGTCGCATCGGAGGGGATTCAGGCCTGTCGCCCCGCGGTAAAGAGGTGCGATATGCTTTGTGTCTGTGAAAGAGTGTCTACAGAATTGGTCATTTGGATTTAATTGCCTCTTTCTTTTCTTGTATATTTTAGTTTGCTCAGTGTCTAGGGAGGTTTATACAGGATCAGAATATAAAGGATCTCAAGGTGTGGACGAGTCAGATGAAGCGGTCCATTCAGACCGCTGAGGCGCTGGGTGTACCCTACGAACAATGGAAAGCCCTCAATGAGATTGATGCTGTAAGTATTATATGACAGTGTTTTCTTTGTAATTCCATTTAAAAGTGCCAGTTGAGTGACTCTCAGCCTGTGTGTAGGGTGTTTGTGAGGAGATGATGTATGAGGAGATCCAGGAACATTATCCTCTGGAGTTCGCCCTCAGAGACCAAGACAAATATCGCTACCGTTACCCAAAAGGAGAGGTGTGTTAAAAAAATATATTTACAGCCAGCTACAAATGAACCTCATTAAATCAGAGAAAATTGAACATTCCCGCTCTTTACAGTCTTATGAGGATCTTGTCCAGCGATTGGAGCCAGTCATTATGGAGCTTGAACGGCAGGAGAATGTGTTGGTTATTTGTCACCAGGCTGTTATGCGCTGTCTGCTTGCTTACTTCCTGGACAAGAGTGCAGGTGTGTAGATGGGGACATGCCATGGTTAATAAAATATTTGCATATTGTTATCTTTAACCTTTCGTTTGCCCTCCAGAAGAGCTGCCGTACCTGAAATGCCCCCTACACACAGTCCTGAAGCTTACTCCTGTGGCCTATGGTGAGAAACTCTTCTATCTTACACATTTAAGGAGCATGTGTACAGCATTATAGTTAGTACTTCAACCAAAAATGAAATTTAACATCATTGAGCACATGTACGGAGCCCTGCACATGAGATGTCAGGGGAAAAACACAAGGTATTTTGGCTACAAATTCTTATTAGTCATGGGCAGTCGTGGCCTAATGGATAGAGAGTCGGACTTGTAACCCGAAGGTCGTGAGTTCGAGTTTCAGGTCCGGCCAATGTTCCCTCCAATTTTTTTTCTTGCTGAGCAAAACTTTTCTCTATTGGGCGGACATTTCGGCCACCTGAGCAAAAACATTCTTTATACCAGACTTGTACAGCGCACACAAAAAAGTGTGTAACTTTTAATTTTAATGTGCTATTTGTATTTAATTCGACCTGTGACTAGATGTACATTTTAGGTTAACTGAGAACTTTTTTTTTTTTTACAGTATAATACACTGCCATTTAAAAGTTTGGGATCAATAATGTTTATTAAAGAAGTTTCTTATGCTAATCAAGGCTTATCTATTTTGAATTAAAAATACGGAATATTATTTCACAAAAAATATTTGAAATATTATTGCAATTTAAAATAAAAAATTCTGTTTTAATATACTTTAAAATATAATTAATTCCTGTGATGCAAATTTTCAGCATCATTACTCCAGTATTCAGTGTCACGTGATCTTTCACAAATCATTCTAATATGCTGATTTATTATCAGTGTTGGAAACAGTTTTGCTGCTTAATATTTTTTTGGGACCTGTGATACTTTTTTCAGGATTCTCTGATAAATGGAAAGTTCAAAAGAACATTTAGTCAAAATAGAAATTTTGTGTACATATACATACTATTCAAAAGTTTGGGTCGTAATTTTTTTTTTTTTTAAAGAAATTAATACTTTCATTCATCAAGAATGTGTTAAATGGATAAAAAGACTAGAAAAGATTTCTATTTTGAATAAATGCAGTTCTTTTTAAGTTTAGTAATCAAAGAATCAAAGAAAAAAGTAACACAGGTTCCAAAAAAAATATTAAGCATCACAACAGTTTTCAACATTGATAATCAGCATATTAGAATGATTAGAATCATGTGACACTGATCAATGAAGACTGGAGTTAATGATGCTGAAAATTCAGCTTTTCTTCACGGGAATAAATTTATATTTTAAAGTATATTAAAATAGAAAAACTATATTAGAAATGGCCATAATATTTAACAATATTACTGTTTTTTCCCCTGTATGTTCGATCAAATAAATACATCCTTGATGAGCATAAGAGACTCCATTAAAAAACATTTAATTATTAGGTTTATAATATAGGCCTAACATAATATAATATCAAAACAAACTGAACCATTTAAACCGGTAGAATAGAAAACAAACTGAAGCATTTAAACTGAGATCTGTAAACTAAATATAAAAAAAAACATGAACATGTGATTTTTATATAGCTATCTAAACATCCCCATGCAATAGAGTTTGCACACTACACCTGTTTTTAAATGTCTCTGAGTTTTGTTACCGTTCTGTGCTCATCATGCACTTAATCAAGCCACTCTTCTTTAATACATGATGTTTTCCATACAATGGAAGTGGATAGGGACTGGGCTGTCAGTAACAGAAAAAAAAATACTGTGACTCATGCACAATGTAGTCAAGTCTTCTCACATTGTATCATAGCGTTTTCGGGGAAGTCGAGGCCTAATGGTTAGAGAGTCGAACATCGGTACCCAATGTTGCGGGCGAGTCCCCCCCCCCCTCGTACCGGCAGGGATTGTAGGTGGGGGGAGTGAATGTACAGCGCTCTCCTTCAATACCACTACTGAGGTGCCCTTGAGCAAGGCACCAAACCCCCAACTGCTCCCAGCAACATGCTGCCCACTGCTCCGGGTGTGTGTTCAGGGTGTGTTTGTGTTCACTGCTGTGTGTGCGCACTTTGGATGGGATAAATGCAGAGCACTAATTCCGAGTATGGGTCACCATACTTGGTCACATGTCACGTCACTTTCTGTAAGGAACATTCTGAGGTCATCTCATTTTTTTTAATGAGTGTACTGTTCCTTTAAGACCAACTTGACTACAAGAGTAGTGACAAGTTGTTCTGCATTGTCCTGTTCTGTGTGAAACGACAGCACTGACAGTAAAAACTATTGAGCAGTTCAACGCGAAGAAAAGAACAAGGAGTGTTGACCTTAATTAAGTAGCTTCATGCAGCCAAATATGAATCTGAGAGGTTTTTATTCTGTTACGGCAGTGTTTTATGAAACATGTTTAAAGACTCGCTGAGAAATTTCTTGAGAGAGCTTTCCCCCCCGACGTTTTATCTGTTGAAGAGCTAATTTAATTACCTGGAAACATGAACTCTTGAAATGTACTTGAATGTAACCTAGATTCTGTCCTGCATTAGGCTGCAAAGTGGAGTCGATCTATCTTAATGTGGAGGCGGTGAACACTCACAGAGACAAACCTGAGGTGACAAAACCACAGTCATTTTACATATATAAATATTAATTCTTATGATATTTGGAAAAATAATTCATTTTTTCTGACTGTGACAGAATGTGGACATTTCCCGTTTGCCAGAGGAGGCTCTTCTCACTGTTCCAGCCCACTACTGACCTATGACCTCACATCCTGTACATCAGCAACACTCCATCAGGCTGCTCCATCCTTTTTATTTGACTCCTCTCGTTGGTTTCTGAGTGTTTGGAAATGCTGGGCAGAAAGTCAGTTATGAGTCCTGAAGATGAGCAACGTTAAGCCTCATATTTGTATTATCCTCTTTTCTCAATTGCCACATAGGTGACTGGAATCCAGTTATTGATTAATAACCCTAGTGTTGGGGTGCGAGTGTGAGCGCGTTCACACATGTAGGTCTGTGCATGCAATCGAGGCTGGCGCAGAGCAGATTTGAAGGCGATTCAAGTTTTCTTTCTATAATTTTCTACTGAAGATTTTTGCTGGAATCATTAACGTTTTGTATGTGAGAATAAATGATCAGTGCTGGTGTGTCTTTTCCACATACTGGCTATTTAATTTTTTTTTTATTTTTTTTTATTTGCTTGCTGTCTTCACGCTTTCTTAAGCAATATTTTACATCTCAATCATTCACACACTAGAATGTAAATTAAGTGCTTTGGCTGTCATCTAACACTAAATGCTATTGATAAAAACAGAATACATGACTTGGGTTAAAAAAAGCATAATTGCAGATAAATCGGTGCACATGAACTTTACTTTCGTACAGTGTTGAAACCACCTGGATATTGCAGCTCCTATCACAATTGTGACAGATGTTTAAAAACAGCTGTCAGTTAGGATGCTCAAAATGTAGCAAGAAATTTTCAAATATATTACCTCAATGTTTACATTTTTTTTTTAAAGCCTTGTTACAATAGTAGGCTATTATTTGTTTTTGCACGTTAAGCATACTTGTACTTTTCTTTAATAACTTTATTTTTTGCACAAAGAGTGTACTTTCCTAAATCTCAACTATAGATTTGAAGTTCATTTGTGATTATATATATTTTTTTGTTTTTTTACTCTACAGTCTATAGTGTTTATGGAGATAAAGTGAGTGAAATGTTTTCATCTCAATTATTGTTATGTTTATTACTGTTTTTTTAATTTATTTTTTTTCTTTGAAGAGCACTTCTCGGAACCGAATATGAAGAGCTCTGCGAATCTGTGATTTAATCCGTCCTGTGGGTCTCTGTGGTTGGTAGGAATGACTATGATAATGCGTGTGAAGCTCATGGTTCTCAAATTTGACGCACAATGTCACATTTTCTGGAAGTACTGTCATTAAAACATTCTGTCATGAACCGAGTTCTGGCGTGTTTATAGCAGAGGTGTTCCTATAAAGCGAACTCATCTTTTAAAGGCAATTTAGTCTCATTCATTATTAGTTCTAGAAACATGTAAGTTTAGGTGTTTATTAAACCTTCCATATGGATGTCCATCTTAGCTATAGAAATTCAAAATAAATATACGAAGAAAAAATATATAAAAATTTCACACAAATTAATAATCTCAAAACGCAATCCATTCTGATAGAAAGGTGCAAAGAAATCCAGAGGGACATAATTCTAAGAAGCACTCTGTGAAGGCATCCTATAATACTACACTCATACACAGTGCAAAGATTATTTCAGAAGTGATCACGTCAGCCCTTAAAAAAAACACCATACAGCAATGAGGCTCAAAATGTCATGATTGGAGTCCCGTGAGTGAGTGTACATGTCCAAGTATGACCAGACATGACCTCATGATTATGTAAGAGTCCCTATTAAGATGATAGTTTTAAGGCTGTGATGGTATATGCTTGAATGAGGCTCCATTATGTCAGTCAGGCCTCAGGCCTCACCTCTCATGCCGGCTGCTGTGGGTTGATGTTGAGGTGGGCGGGGTTTCCTAGCAGACCAATCCGCTGCTTGTGTTTCCTCTGCTCAGTCATCTGAAGATTGACAAAAGGGATGAGTTCAGACAAACAGCATTAACTTAGAAATTCATACCTCATACCACAAACTGCCAGCTTATGACACATCTGCAATTAAGGTGTCGTACAAGCATACCGTTTGTTATTGAGAATAATTTGGCAGCCTGTGTATACATGCACCTTTGTCAAACTAATCAAACTAGTCAAACACGCACCTGCTCTTTGAGCTCTGTGAGCTGATTTGTCAGGTTGGAGACCAGCCTCATTGTGGACTCTAATTTCTCCTGCAAACTGCGCAGTTCATTTTGTTCACCCTCACCATCACTGCTGACCAGTGACATGGCCCTCATACGTGGAAACCAGTCCAGATTGTGTTCCTGAATGGGGGTTAAAGAGGTCACGTTACTGATAAATAACATGAAAAGGATAAACCATGATTTTATCAAAGCTGCTTTGTGAAGAAAATGTGCAGTGGATTTAAAATACCTTAAAATGCTATGGGTGAATATATATTGTATTTTGAGTTGACATATGACTAGGATATATAAAGATTAGGTCGATATCATTTTGGGTTATTTATTTATTTTGGAATAAAGCACATGATTCTTGCTTAATTTTCTGCTCATTTTAATTGTTGTAATGTGAATATAGATGTTATCCTCATTTTAATGTAATATGTTTGAAATAATTTGTCATTGATCATTAAAGGTAATTAAAATCATAGTGTCTAAATATAGTGATTTTGTAATTAACATCAGTGTAAAATTAAAATACAACAAAATTTAAAGTAAAACAATCACAAGTACAAAAAAATATATACAACAATACATATATTGAAATTTTTTTGTAATTAAATTTTACATTGAGAAGATGCTCAGAACTTACACACGCACACACATGTATATACAATACATATATTTTTATTTGTTTTACTTGGAATTAGCAACGGAGGTGTTGGATGAGATGCGGAAGAAACTAATCCTTCTCACAGTAGCGTTTTAAGTACAAAAACCGGGGAGTGGAACCGGCGAATGCCTTATATACAGTAGTACTGTATATACATATACATATAAATATACAGGGGTGCACTGGCCATCTGGACGTTCTGGAGAAGTCGGCCTGGCTGGTTCATCATCAAAGAAAAAGTTAAAATTAATGACGTTTTTTTTTTTTTTTATATTTATTTAAAAATAATAACTAAAGGCAGTAACAATTTGAACAATATTTTGGAAACAATTTACAATAATGTTTCATTAGTTAACTACTTTAGTTAACATGAACTAAGAATAAACAATAGCCTACTTCTACAGCATTTATTAATCTTAGTTAATATTAATTTCAACATTTACTAATGCACTATTAAAATCAAAAGTTTTGTTTGTTAACATTAGTTTATGCACTGTGAACTAACATTACTCCAATAACAACAGTATGTATTAACTAATGTTAACAAAGATTAATAAATACTGTAATAAATGTATTTTTTCATTGTTTGTTCATATTAGTTAACACATTAAATGACACCTTATTGTAAAATGTAACCAATATTTTTTATTTTTGAACTGATGTTTAGCTGTTTTTTTTAATAGTCAACTTATTTCGGGTCATCGTCATAAAAGCTCTGTAAACACTGCCAAAGACATGAAGATATCTTTAATTTCATCACGCTGAATGCTCACTAAAAACTGACGCAGTCATCACGTTTTCAGACCATTTCAAGTTTTATTTTGACGTGACACAAAGTAGTGGTATCTAAGCGGGAGAGTTGTTTACTTACTTTATAATTAGTCAATAACGTCATCATTTTCTTCATTCAGGCCGAGAGCTCACACACAAAAAAGAGCGGGATTTTCTAGCATGAACCATTTTTAAATTCCAAACCTTCAAACATAACCATTTCCAATCATATCGCGATGGAGGCATTGCCTCTTCTCACGTGACTTTCCCCCATTCATTCACAATTATAACCCAGAAAAGTCATGGCATGCTAAGGGGTCTCTGTTGTAAGTCTATGGACTGAAGGGACGCAAGCCTCCGCTGTAACTTTACCTGCAGGTGTCGCTGTTGGACAGTGTTACTTTATAAAAACGAGTGACTTTTATACTTTTAATGCCATATTTAGTAATATTTGCGATTTATGTTTGTAATATCGATTATTTTTTTATTAGACACTGCCTCCCTTGCCTCCTCGGAGGGAACGCCCTGATTATATACAGTGGGGAAAAAAATTATTTAGTCAGCCACCAATTGTGCAAGTTCTCCCATTTAAAAAGATGAGAGAGGCCTGTAATTTTCATCATAGGTATACCTCAACTATGAGAGACAAAATGAGAAAAAAAATCCAGAAAATCACATTGTAGAATTTTTAAAGAATTTATTTGCAAATTATGGTGGAAAATAAGTATTTGGTCAATAACAAAATTTAATCTCAATACTTTGTTATATACCCTTTGTTGGCAATGACAGAGGTCAAACGTTTTCTGTAAGTCTTCACAAGGTTTTCACACACTGTTGCTGGTATTTTGGCCCATTCCTCCATGCAGATCTCCTCTAGAGCATAATGTTTTGGGGCTGTCGCTGGGCAACACTGATTTTCAACTCCCTCCAAAGTTTTTCTATGGGGTTGAGATCTGGAGACTGGCTAGGCCACTCCAGGACCTTGAAATGCTTCTTACGAAGCCACTCCTTCGTTGCCCGGGCGGTGTGTTTGGGATCATTGTCATGCTGAAAGACCCAGCCACATTTTCATCTTCAATGCCCTTGCTGATGGAAGGAGGTTTTCACTCAAAATCTCACGATACATGGCCCCATTCATTCTTTCGTTTACACGGATCAGTCGTCCTGGTCCCTTTGCAGAAAAACAGCCCCAAAGCATGATGTTCCACCCCCATGCTTCACAGTAGGTTTGGTGTTCTTTGGATGCAACTCAGCAGTCTTTCTCCTCCAAACACGACAAGTTAAGTTTTTACCAAAAAGTTCTATTTTGGTTTCATTTGACCATATGACAATCTCTACACGACGCTCTTCCGATCTCAAATGCTCTCTAGCAAACTTCAGACAGGCCTGTACATGTACTGGCTTAAGCAGGGGGACACGTCTTGCACTGCGGATCTGAGTCCCTGGCGGCGCAGTGTGTTACTGATGGTAGCCTTGTTACTTTGGTCCCAGCTCTCTGCAGGTCATTCACTAGGTCCCCCCGTGTGGTTCTGTGATTTTTGCTCACAGTTCTTGTGATTATTTTGACCCCACGGGGTGAGATCTTTCGTGGAGCCCCAGATCGAGGGAGATTTTCAGTGGTCTTGTATGTCTTCCATTTTTCTAATAATTGCTCCCACAGTTGGTTTCTTCACACCAAGCTGCTAACCTAGTGCAGATTCAGTCTTCCCAGCCTGGTGCAGGTCTACAATTTTGTTTCTGGTGTTCTTTGACAGTTCTTTGGTCTTGGCCATGGTGGAGTTTTGGAGTGTGACTGTTTGAGGTTGTGGACAGATGTCTTTTATACTGATAACGAATTCAAACAGATGCCATTAATACAGGTAACGAGTGGAGAGCAGAGGAGCCTCTTAAAGAAGAAGTTACAGGTTTGTGAGGGCCAGAAATCTTGCTTGTTTTTAGGTGACCAAATACTTATTTTACCGCGGAATTTACCAATTAATTCTTTAAAAATCCTAAAATGTGATTTTCTGGATTTTTTTTCTCTTTGTCTCTCATAGGTGAGGTATACCTATGATGAAAATTACAACCCTCTCTCATCTTTTTAAGTGGGAGAACTTGCACAATTGGTGGCTGACTAAATACTTTTTTGCCCCACTGTATATAGGGATTAAAATTAACTTTTTCACTCACCAGCCAATTTGGCCTCTAAATTTTTAAGTTACCGGTCATTCATAACTTCTACTAGCCAAAAAAAAAAGAGACAGAAATAAACCAACAGTTTGAGGCTGTCTACACTGGGCGTGACAAAGCGACCATTGCAAATCATTTTGTGTCAGTACTAGGGATGTGCGATATTGACAAAAAATAATATCTCAATATTTTCTGGGATTTTATCGATAAAGATAATTAGACGATATTTTGCTGAGTGTGTTATTGTGCTGATATCTTAAGGACTACCGTGGACAGCTGACTCCTAAAGTTTTTGATATTCTTCATATTCTGTGTTCTGGTCAGTTTACACTTATATAAATTAATCTTTTCCAATAAGTTTAAATAGATTTTTTACCTTTTATGGACATTTTTACCTTTATAAAGCCTTTTTTTTCTAAAAGTGTGCATCATCTTTTAAGTCAAATTCTTACATTTAATCAGTCTATTATAATAATACATTTAGGCTGTTACTAAACAAATGAAATCAGTATCAATAAAATTCATCTTTGCAGAAGTTGCATATGAAGTGGCATTTAGATGTATTTACACATGTTAATGCAGCTTAGAGGGACATGGAATGCTTTAAACTGCAGTTACAAATGCACAAATAATGTTTTGATATTTAAAACATGAAATGTTGAATACTGATATTTGAAATTATTTAAAAAATGAAAAGATACTTTGAATGTGAAATTAAAACCGCCAGTAGATGGTAGCAAGTCACTGTTAAGTAAGTAATTGCGATTGAACCGAATTAATTGATTAATTCAGGAATGAAACAACTTCATGTTGCTCAGAGATGCAAAAACAGTGCTGTGGCTGTGTTTGGAATGTTTTTTGTTGGCGAAATAGCACAGAAATAGCGCAAAAACAGCCAATATGGTGTCTAAAATGTAAGTTTCTTGATATTAACTTTTGTTTATTGAAAAATTGTTTATTGAACTGTTGTATAAAATAAATATCACATTTGTAACCATGCTGATTATTTAAGAAAAAACGGCACTCTTCGTGTGATATTGATTAACTATATGAATTGATATAATATATACATTTTCTGCCCCCTTATCTTGAATTGTGATCATTCTTAATGCATATTAATAGACTGAATCATGCAGTGAAAGATCGCACTCTAAATGCACACGCACACTAAAGCCTGTGTTGGTCTGTTTTTTTACAGTCTATGGTGTTGGTCTAACCAGACATCACGTTGCGTATGCGTGCCTCTGTTGGTGTGTTTTGTTTGTTTTTTGCAATATACTCGAAAATGTTATGATGTCTCACGAGTTCAGTATTTGCACTAAACCTGCGCAGATTTGGCTTGCATGAACTTCCCCAAGAAATTAATGAGTGAACATAACTTACGAAAAGTAACCCACCAAATTTGCTAGTGATTTGACAGCGTTACCCGGGGTAACCCGCGGGTGCCGGTGTTAATTTCAACCCTGTTATATATATATATATATGACACAGTAATATTCCCCTTGGGTCTTGATTTTGAGCATCTCCTCATAAAAGCTTTTTAATAATGTTATCATGTATGTTCTCACCTTGATCATCTGAGCGACGTAGCTCTCAGGGCCTGTGTATTCAGTGGAGTCCTTGACCCGCACCAGCACAATGAAGTACAGGTAATGCCATAGGTTGTGCTCTTCCTTGATGTGCTCCTCAAACGTCACTGTTTTATTATCAAACTTATCCCTCTCCAGACCTGGGTGAACAAGCAGATTACCCAAAAAATAAATCCCCAATCACATGTGAAGGCACATTTATGTTCATTTGAGCATAACTGTGCAACTTCATCTCACCGCAGATGAAACATGTGGTCTTTAGGATCTCCTCTTTCCTCTGCTTCTCACTTCTCAGATCAGCAAACGTATCAATGATGACACCAAAGATCAGATTCAACACGATGATGATCACCAGGAAGAAGAACAGAAGGTCATACACGACGCGTGCGGCGAACAGATGCTCCTGCAAACACACATATGGGTTTTGCTTCAGGTTATGTAAAAAATTAACAATTATTGTAAATATATGCATGTGCGTACCTCTTTGGATGGTTTGCGCAGAACATCTCCAACTCCGCCACCACTCCTGAGACCGTGACTCAGTACAGTGATCATACACATCCACAGAGAATCACACGCTCGCTCTACGTCATCTATAAACACACAAAACACACAACGTAGAACCTCTATTTCCAGTCACTTACAGTGTACAACTAAATGTCAGATTAAAAAATATTGCCAAAAAAGAGTCACATAATATTTAAATAATTGGATAACATGACTGAAATAATTGGATTAGGGTTGTCCATTTTAAGTGTCATTTTAGTATTAATAAATTAATTAATATGTAATAGTAATTCATAATTAATAATAATTTTAGTACATTAATCAATTAATATTGTTAATAATATAATAATCACTTAATAAAAGCAGATTTAAAAAGTTTTAAAAAGCAGATCTAATCATGCCCCGACCTGTATGCTATTACTAACAATTACTTTTTACAAACAATTTTTTTACTAAAAACATAAATGCAATGTTTTACTTGTCTAACATAGACATATGCCAATTATGCTCATGATCATTTCATTTGGGGGAAATTTGTGATTACTTTGACTAATTATTTAACATACTGTATGCAGTAGTTAGGATGAATTTTACTGCTCACCCTCCTCAACATCCGCAGTCAGACAGGACCCATTTTGCCCATTGCAGACCCCCTCAGACAGGAAACCAGAAGCCAAATTTACTCCCTCCTCTGACACACACATATTCAAATACAACAGAAATGATTTTCACACCCACTAGTATGAACATTACTTTGTGATTTGCTTTGATATGTCTGTGTGAATGTGGGTTACCCAGAGTGCCGTTGGGGATGCGGTTCACCTCTAGGATGAAGTCATCCTTGAAGAACATATATCCAACAATGGAAAAGAGGTAGACCAGGATCAGGCCCAGAACAGCCGTCAGGACAATAGAGCGGCCATTTCGAGTCACACTCTTGATAACGTTCAAAAGAGTCTCTTCCCTGTTCACCAGGTCAAACAACTACGAACACACAAATATACAATTAGTTAACATTAGTGGTTTAAATATTAGTGGTATTTCTTTTTTTATAAAAAATTCAAAATTATAAACGCAACACTTTTGTTTTTGACCCCATTTTTCATGAGCTGAACTGAAAGATATAACATTTTTCTATGTACACAAAAGGCCTATTTCTCTCAAATATTGTTCACAAATCTGTGTTAGTGAGCACTTCTCCTTTACCGAGATAATCCATCCACCTCACAGGTGTGGCATATCAAGATGCTGATTAGACAGCATGATTATTGCACAGGTGTGCCTTAGGCTGGCCACAATAAAAGGCCACTCTAAAATGTGCAGTTTTATCACACAGCACAATGCCACAGATGTCGCAAGTTTTGAGGGAGCTTTTTTTGCAATTGGCATGCTGACTGCAGGAACTGTCCACCAGAGCTGTTGCCCGTGAATTGAATGTTAATTTCTCTACCATAAGCCGTCTCCAAAGGCGTTTCAGAGAATTTGGCAGTACATCCAACCGGCCTCACAACCGCAGACCACGTGTAACCACACCAGCCCAGGACCTCCACATCCAGCATCTGGCCAGCCACCCGGACAGCTGCGGCAACAATCGGTTTGCATAACCAAAGAATTTCTGCACAAACTGTCAGAAACCGTCTCAGGGAAGCTCATCTGCATGCTCATCGGGGTCTCGACCTGACTGCAGTTTGTCGTCATAACCAACTTGAGTGGACAAATGCTCACATTCTATGGCGTCTGGAACTTTGGAGAGGTGCTCTCTTCACGGATTAATCCCGGTTTTCACTGTACAGAGCAGATGGCAGACACCGTGTATGGCGTCGTGTGGGTGAGCAGTTTGCTGATGTCAACATTGTGGATCGAGTGGCCCATGGTGGCGGTGGGGTTATGGTATGGGCAGGCGTATGTTATGGACAGACATATGTTATGGACAATGAACACCGGTGCATTTTATTGATGGCATTTTGAATGCACAGAGATACCGTGACGAGATCCTGAGGCCCATTGTTGTGCCATTCATCCACGACCATCACCTCATGTTGCAGCATGATATGCACGGCCCCATGTTGCAGGGATCTGTACACAATTCCTGGAAGCTAAAAACATCCCAGTTCTTGCATGGCCAGCATACTCACCGGACATGTCACCCATTGTGCATGTTTGGGATGCTCTGGATCGGCGTATACGACAGCGTGTTCCAGTTCCTGCCAATATCCAGCAACTTCGCATAGCCATTGAAGAGGAGTGGACCAACATTCCACAGGCCACAATCAACAACCTGATCAACTCTATGCGAAGGAGATGTGTTGCACTGTGTGAGGCAAATGGTGGTCACACCAGATACTGACTGGTTTTTTGAGCCCCCCGGACCCCCCAATACAGTAAAACTGCACATTTTAGAGTGGCCTTTTATTGTGCCAGCCTAAGGCACACCTGTGCAATAATCCTGCTGTCTAATCAGCATCTTGATATGCCACAATTGTGAGGTGGATGGATTATCTCGGCACTGTGTAAGTGCTCACTAACACAGATTTAGACAGATTTGTGAACAATATTTGAGAGAAATAGGCCTTTTGTGTACATAGAAAAAGTCTTAGATCTTTGAGTTCAGCTCATGAAAAATGGGGGCAAAAACAAAAGTGTTGCGTTTATAATTTTGTTCAGTATATATTAAATGACTGAATGCAACATGAAATTAGGTCAATATTTGGTCAATATTAGATAAATATTTTAATTTAATTCTCTCTATATATACACATGTAGACACTAATTTCTGTTTAGGCATATGTCAGTAAAAAATGTGTTAGTGTAAGGTTTTCAAACAGACCAGAAGACTGTAAAAGAAGACGTGTCCAAAAAGGCCCAGAGTGCAGATGAGAAGGTACAGCAGATGAAACAGGAACTCCTTATCCATCACCATCACCCGGTAACCACGGGTAAATGTCCCGCGGTTACCCACAAAGCTCAGCATGAACACTATCTTATTACAAACCTGCACAGACACCAAACGAGGTCAGATTGTCACTACAGACTGACACCACATAAGATTATCAGTAAAGAAACTGTGTACAGTGTATGACTGTATGTGAACTTGTATGCACTCAAAATCTAACCCTCCCATGTGTGTCCGTCTGAGCGTGATCTTACATTAAAAGCTCCCAGGAGTGTCAGCATATGCTGCAGCCCCACTGAGAAGCCCAGCTGCAGCACACTGGAGATGACCACCACTCGCACTGCGTTCGGCCTCGGTGACATCAACACAAACCCCAACGAGCCCAACAAACACACCCACAGCAACAGAGAAAGAGAAGGATCTAGTGAACCTGAAACACACACAGACCACATATAAGGTATAAATGTTCATACAGGTCAGGGATATTGTGGAAAGAAAGCCCGACTCGTAAAGACAATACAGAGGGGAACTCACTTTCACTCATTCCGTCCAGAGGGTAAAAGAACGCCACCAACAGATTAATGAGAACAGCCAGGTTAAAAGACACATTACTCCAGAACGACATGTTCCGGCTACACCAGTACAACACTGGCTGTACTAAAAACAGAATAAGAGGGATACATTTCAGAAATTATAATAAAATGTATCATTTTCAAACACTAGAGAATGAAAACACATTTACCTCTTAGTTTTTTCTGCCACCTCATTTCATTGAAGAGGTCGTCTGCATGCAGGAAGAAGTCATTTATTTTACTGCCCTGTTCGTCTCTCTCTGTACCATAGTACACACGCAGCTTGGACTCATTTGTGAGAAAAGAGCAGATATTTGGTACGGGAAACACGATCTGTTCCATAGTGCGATCCTGCCGGACTATCTATTTATACACAGACACATACAACAGCATAAGATGGGATTTTAAAAACACTACAAAACATGTTTTAAGAGTTGTTAAAAGTGTTTGTGTGTGTTACCTCTATCTGTGCAGTGTGTTTAGTGTAATACTCCAGGGCCTGGTCTTCCCCACCTGGTTTCAGTAGTATTTGCAACTCCTTATTGTGACGTGACAGCTGAAATAGCAGGTTAAATCAGATCACACTACTAATTTAATGAATTGCTCTTAGATAAAGTGAGGTACATTTGGTATTGTGGTTGACTATAAAAGTTGGCCACAGTCTAAATAAACTGTTCTTATGCAGGGCCCAAAACTGCCAACTGTCTTTGGTAATTAAATAAAATGTTACTAAATATGCTTATCAGCCAGTAACAGAAAATGGTAATCTAACTTGCTGACGGAAGTGGCGTGCGTAATTCAAACTATTCATCTGTTGTGACTTGTGACTTTTTTTTGCCACAGTGTAAAATTTACCATATATTGCAAATGAAACTATTTATTAACGACAAATATTCTCCTTATACCCTACACTGATAGATGTGGCAAAAGTTGTACAGGAGTGTGTATGTACCTGATGAGCAAGGATATAGATGTTGTGTCCAACATTGCGAGGTGAGGCAGCATGGTCCTCTCCATTCTCCTGTTCCTCATCCTCAAACTCTGTTTCCCCCTGCTGGTAGGCCATTTTCATCACCTCCACCTTGAACATGAACACACACAGCTGGGGTTGTGCAGATGTTGTAGTCAAAGAATTTTTATGGTTTACTATCTGTCTACACAGAATGACTCCAAGATACAGTTAAAGCAATGACAGAACCAGGATGTACCTGGATAATAATTAACATACTCACTAGTTCTTTTGGTCTCATGTTGTACAGGATTCTCTCTGCATTCTCACTGTCATGACGGCTCTCCATGATGGCCAGCAGTAGCTTAGATGCATTATTCTAAGGAAAAAGGACAAATAATGCTACATGAAATTGAATTGGCCAAAGTATTAAATAAAACTACTATGAGATGATTGTCAAAAAAAAAAAGACTGAGCATCTTGATTACATTTTTGCTCTGTTCTACTTCAAATGAACTTAAAGGTCCCCTGAAATGCTTAGAAACACGCCAGCCACAATCTCATCCATATTGCTATAAAATATAGCATTCTGTGTAGAATTCAAATAGCTCCGATACATTTTGTGGTCTGCGCCGACTCGCGCATGTGATCCGCTCTGTGCTATCGTGTCTCTGGACCGGAGCAGAGTGTGTGCGGTGCGGTGGTTAGCGTGACACAGCGCGAAACCAGACTTCTTTTTTTCCTCAATGGAAAGCATATTTACACTGTTTGAATCGTTCCCTGTCCCCTATATAGTGCACTACATGCCATTCACTGTACAGAAAATACTAATTCTGTGGACAAGTGATCGATTTCAGCCACGGCTTCAGCATCTACTTTATAGTGTAGGGGGGGGGGGTTCTTCGGATTCTAGAGAGCATTTGATTGGACAGAAAGTTTGATGAGAAGCTGAAGTACGATGTGACGTCAAAAAAATTGTTGAGCCGTTTTGGCGGAAGTGGCGAACTGCAAGCTTTGAATGCTTATATCTTCTAAATGCGAATTTTGTCACTGTTTTGGAGCACACTGCCTTATAGATAACCTTAAGATTAACATATTGATACTAACACCCAAAAAACTTTAATTTTTGATTTCATGGGGACTTTAAATATAAAATTACCATGTTCACATAACATAACATGTTCTGTAGACTTTATAGCTGTAGTTTTTAAACAGGGAGCTGCAAGATGTGTTAAAATATTTAAAATAAGATAAAAGAAGCTAAAACAGCTAAAAATCAACACATAAGCTGATATACTATTTCTTATTTTAATTAACTATATAAGAGAATATGAGAGTGATTTCTAGTTTTGAAAAAGTCATGGAAATCACTAAAATCTTAAAAAGCATGGAAATTCTTACAACAAATACACATTTTTCTAGTTATGTCAAGCTCAAAAATCTTTTAGTGGGTGGAAGTTGCTATTTGTGAGTAAAAAGTCATTTTAAATATCCTGTAATCACAAATGAGAAGAAAAGTCATGTAAATCCATTGGTAATCAACTTCTAACCCAACTATAGTTTTTGTAAATAAAAAAAAAGTTTAAAAATGACCAACTTTGTCATCACAGCAGAAGTACAAGAAGCCAAAAAGGACTTAAGGCCTGACCCCTTTGCATAGTCAAATTTGATGTTACTATGAAATGAGAAGGTTGTTACTTAAGAGTCAAGTGATGTACCTTTAGTTCTAGAACCAGATCCATTCTCTTTCTGCCCAGTGGATTAATATCATTCAGAATCAATGCAATGATGATGTCAATGCCATTAGACTCATGGGTGGCAATGCAATTCTGCAAAAACAAGCATAACAGAGCACATTCAATATGGCAAGTATGTTTATGAGCAATTGGAAGATTATAATTGCAAAATAGAGGAAGAATAAAGGTGCTAAACCTTGATTGTGTTAGCGTTTGTGTACTTGCCTGGTTATCATGGCAGGGCCCTTGACAGTATTCAGTGAGACTCTCTACAGTCTGATTAATGAGAGTCACATTATGCTGGTTGATATACAACCCTAACAGCCCCAGGCCTCCTGTTGTACTTCCACAGATGCAGTCCAGGAACTGCAGGGTTTCACACACCAGGTTATAGTTGTTCTTGTTGTTCTGACAGCGCAGAAAACTCTGCAAGAGAAAAAACATGATGTATAAAACCAGTCCAAACCTAGAAACATACACAAGACCCTATGAAACCACACAATACTGATACTGTAAATGTTTGAGACCTAACCTAAAACCGAACCCCAAATCAATTGATTTCCTTCAGGCTCGGGTTAGATAGTGAACCTCTGCTAGATTAACAAAAAAAGCAATAAATGTGACAGATGGAGAGGCAGACAATCACACACACACCTGCAGATCTCGATTATGGTTCTCACACAGCAGTTGTAGGAAGCGCAGGATTGGCTGCATGATGAGAATGACAGGGCTCATCTCACCCTGCTCTGTTCCTTTATCTCCACCCCCTTTGTCTCCATCAGTAGTGCCATAAGCCTCCTCAGGATCAGCATCTCGGCGATACGAACCGTAGGCCTTCTTAGTCACAGCAGATGCCTCCAACAGCTGCTCACGGGCATCATCAGTCACCACGACACCTGAATTTTTTTCTGGAGAGGAAGAAAAAGATGATTTTGTATTTATAATCTCATAGTGACATATCTTCTCATAAAATTAAATATCAATCTTGATAACATTATGCAGTGTTCTCAACAAGTATTTGGACTTCAAACCATGAATATCATTGCATCAAAAAACAAAATATCAAACCAAGTGGTATTTATTGTAAAGAAAGATAGCGTAGGATGAGAGATAAAGTACTGACAACCCCAACCTCTCCGGCGTTGTGGGGTATCTTTGTCTGGAGTGTTGTCATCACGCCGCTTGTTGCCCAAGTCACTGGTGTTGACGGTAACCGTGGCTTTGATTTCCAACTGAGCAGCTTTCATTCTATCATAAAACACCCTAAAAAACTTTTCAGAATTTTTGTCTTCTGTTAAACGTTTGAAGAAGGAGTGCTGAAAAGAGATAAGAATACAAACATAAATTTACCATTATGTTCATATGTTATGTTCTATGGAGAACTTCAAATGTAATACACTACTGTTCAGAAGTTTGGAGTCAGTATGATTTTTTTGTGTGAATGATTTTGTCTCTGCTTGCAAAGGCGCATTTATTTAAACATACAGTAAAACAGTAACTTTTTGAAAAATTATTACAACGTAAAATAACTTTTGTGCTTGGATATAGTTTAAAATGAATTTATTCTGAATTTTCTTCAGTGTCACATGATCCTTCAGAAATTATTCTAATATGTTGATTTGATGTTTAAAAAACATTTCTTCTTCTTTATTCTTATTATTATCAATGTTGAAAACAATTGTACTGTTCAATATTTTTGTGGATATCGTGATTTTTCAGGATTCTTTGACCAATAAAAAGTTCAAAAGAACAGAATTTATTTGAACACCATAAATTACTTTACTGTCACTTCTGCTCAATTTAATGCCTACTTGTTGAATAAACATTAATTTCTTTCAAAATAAAAGTCTTACTGACCCCATCTTTTAAGCTGTAGTGAATATTGAATAATTTCATACCACAACGTTCAATTCTATCACTTAATCATTTTACTGACAGGCCATTCTGACCTGTATGATGGTGTTCCCGCCCTCCAACAGTGCAATGGCCAATAGGATGCTTTCGTGGAAGACACGATCACTGGTAGCATTCATAATAAGATCGATGACGAGGTCAGACGCTCCTTCACGGTCCAGATGGCACTGCACCTCCATCAATGACATCTCAGCCCTGCTCAAACCCCCTGAGCTCATACAAACACACAAAAATTATGTTAAATTATATAACAAATGTTCCAAGAAGCTACACTGAAAAATGAACCCACCTGGCTGGCTTTTGATTGGTCCTACAGAAGCCAGGGTGGAGTTACTGAAGGTCAGACTTTCTCTCCGCCCACCACTCCTGAAGCCATAGTAACGGTTGACGAGCAGCTGCCGTAGGGCCTCCCCCTGTGATGAGTGTGAAAGTGTGTGTTTCAATGTGCATCTTATTTTTTGGAATTTTTTTTTTCTTTGCCATTTTTGCTTTGGCTTGTTCACCGCATGGCTGTAATGCAGTATTCTTTCGAGCAATATGTATCATAAATGGGAATACATTTTCAAGGAATAGTTATAGTTGAACCAGGGCAGCTGAGAGGTACAGATATGTGGTTGGAGAGCAGGGTTAGGTGAAGTTAGTGACCTACCCTCCTTCGATCCTCTAGCTGTTTTGGTGGCAGACTCAAATCCACCACCTGAGTGAGTGAGCAGAGTGGACAACAGAACACTAACACAGAGTTAGTAGAGTATCATCATGCAATAATCTCCAGCTCTATCCTAGCAGCATGCTTGGTGTTATATTAACATCAGTCAAAAAATTACTAAAATTATGCATTTAGGTCATAGTAAACTAGTTAGTTATGCTCTGAAAGTGAGTTATGTAAGTGAATCCTTATACACATTAGGATTAAACAGAAAATAATGTAAAACAGAGTAGAAAATTGGACAGATTAAGTACAAGATGAGAATGTAACGGTCAGAATAAAAGGTCTGTAACATAGCAGTTAATATCCAAACTGCCCAAATATTCAGTTATTACCCAAATGGTTTGTAAATATTAAGATACAATCAAAAGATTGTCTCTAAATCTTTCAGAACAATCTTTAATTTTACTATAACCTCACACTGTATTAGAAGCACGATTAAAGCACCATAAAATGGTTTGAAGAACACAATTTCTTGTGTATTTCTTATTGAAACAGGACTTTAAAGTAGGGCATACACATTGAATGGCTTGCGCCTTTTATAAATACTTTTTTCTTTCTCATCACAGTTTGGCCAAATCATGATTTGCTACTTTTTAGTGGTAACAAGTTGTTTTAGGGGAAACACCAAACCACAACAGATCAACATCCATACCACATCTAATAAAATATGTGTACTTGGGTCAAATTTCCTATTCCGATTATCAAGGATGGAAAAAGAAAGTAGAGAAAAAAAATAAGATAAATAAATAAGGGAAAGATGGGATGAATGACAAAAAGAGGACAACCTCAGTGACATCCATCTCATCATCAAATCCCAGTAGCTGAAAAAGAGGAGTGAAGGACGGGGTTAATGAAAGAGTGGGCATACTTCAAATTAAGCCAGTAACTATTAGTGATATGAGCGTTGACAAGAAGATATAACAGAGGAAATGTGATCAACTCAAACTTAAAGTCCCCCTGTAGTGAAAATCAAGTTTTTTATGTTGTTTATTTGTCTGTGGTGTTTTTAATATGCTTTTAGACAACCCATGTGCCAATCCATTAATCAACACCATTGCTGAGTATTGTTCCTTAAAACTGTTAGTTTCCATGGTATTCCCCCCCCCCCAGAATAATGTTTGAACAGCCCTTGGTTTGCTATGCCCCCAACCAATAGACCAATCAATTCAACGGGATCGAGTCTAGACATAGGCATAGCAAAATAGCAATACAGCACAAACCAAAATAAATACGCAAAACCCATGAAGCTGTAGTTTTCATGTTAAAATTTAGAACCGCTAACTCTTGCATATAACCCTTTGAACAGTGTAAAAGTATCCCGTATCTAGACGTCACCGCTCTCCCGCATCGCGTCGCCCACTTCACACCTTATGCTTCCCGGCGCGAATTAACAATCACAAACGTCTGTAATCGAGTCTTCAAGCATTTAGAGACATCCACTTGTCAAGTAAGTAACTTTAACGAATGTTACAGTATTCACTGTAGTTGTTCCCTAGTAAAAACATAGTTTTATCAGTCATTATCTGTGTATGCCATTGTTTTGCAGTTACTACAGTTCAGTGGATCAGGAGGCTCTGGCTGGTGTGACTGAGTGGAGGCGGGGCTAATTTGCATATTCATAGATCCGTGTCTAGTAAATGAGGCAAGGGCGTAGTTACATTCAAATTATTTTAAGGCATGAGAAAATTATTTTTACAATAAAAAACATTTAAATGTCATTTTGATCAAAGATAAGTATTAATGGATAAAATATTTGACTACAGGGGGACTTTAAGCAAAGGTGCTCTTACACAACTTGCATTTGTAATTAAGGTCACACTACAAATGAAGACAGTACGTGTAGATACCATCAACCTCTCACAACACTATCACATCTGTATTCTACCTTAAGAAAACTTTTTTTTTTGTAAGCACAGCTGAATCACTTCTGTAAGTCCTTTTATTAATGGTTTTGTTGTAAATACCTTCTCGCCATATCCTCTGTCTTTAGTCATCATTTCTCTGAGTGTCTGCAGAACTTTGATACAAAGCCTCTCCTCATTTTCCTCCAGAAGTTGCTTGGTATGTTTTATCAATCTGTACAAAAAGCAGATAAAATATGCTATGATACAAAGCCTCTCCTCATTTTCCTCTAGAAGTTGCTTGGTATGTTTTATCAATCTGTACAAAAAGCAGATAAAATATGCTAGTGTAATTCAAACATAAACAATGACAGCATAATATTGTATTATTAATATGTATTAAGCTATAATAAGTAATACCGTATTTTATTATGGTGTTCTATAGATTTTATTGAATAATACTGTAAGGGGGAATGGGGGGGGGGGGGGGGGGGAGGGGGGGGGGGGGGACAATAAGAGTTTATCATACTTGCAGATGAAGCCTCCACTCTCACACTTGCGATGGGCTTCAGTGTGCTCTGGGAACAGCAGTTCTGGACGATGGAGAACATCCACCAATACAGACAGCTCAGCCTGAACCAGAGGCCTCAACCGCTCTTCCAGCGCAGACACTATATCCTACAGACACACACACAAACACATGCAAAAGCACACATTCACCACACACCCTAACAAAGTAAGGCACTGAAGCAAAACAATTGAATGCAGGTTTAATGATAGGAACTATAAGAAAAAAACAAGTGTGATCACTGACATGACATCATTTTCTTTTTTTATTGAAAAATATGATAGAAGACAACAGAAGGAAAAATATGACAGCAGACATAATAGAAGGAAACAAAACAAACGACAACAACAATAAAAATGGACAGATAGATAGCAAGAGAGAGAGAGAGAAAAATGATAATAATATAATAATAGTATTATAATAATAGTAGAAGTAGAAACATTCGGTTGTAACATATACAAATTATAATATAGAGGCATTTGTTATGACATTGATTGCTTAGAAATTTGGTTAATGCAGAGAAGAGAGAAAAAAGGAGTTAAAAAATGAAGTAGAAGGATCACAAATAATGATGTAAGAAATATAGTCTTTTGACAAATATAAGTAGTATTAAATATTAGTGATGATGATGGTGATGATGATGATAGACAGGACATACATTTCCTCACTTGAATATGGATATAAGTAAAAAATGATTCATTTTGTTGTCCATTGTTGACACCCCTGTCTGTTCTCCAAATTCAAAAAAACGGAAAAAAGGAAACTACCAAATAAATAAATAAATAAATAGGGGGGGGGGCAAATCTAAATAATTACAAAGCAAGAGATGTTGAGATGAGAAAAAGAGAGCGAGAAAGAGAGTGAGCGAGAGAGAGAGAGAGAGAAAGAAAGAAATTAATAGTGGACTGATAAATAAGGGGGGCGAGGAATATTGATACGATTGTTTTTCAAACTTAGTTAATGAAGAGATGGTGAGACAAAACGTGAACCCGTTTCCTTACATCGTAGGTCATTGGCAGGCCCCTTCTAGATCATTACTGCTGACCTATTTGCGGCCTTGACTCTTTTTTCTTCCTCCGCCCTTTTTTTTTGTTTTCTTTTTTTCCCTCTCCTCCTTCTTTTTTTTTTTTTTTTTTTCTTCTCTTTTTTTTTTTTTTCCTCAGCATCGGCGCGGCCCCCCCACACATGCTAAGAGACAGTAGATGAAGGATGAGATATTGAGAGAAGATAAAGAAAGAGAGAGAGAGATTAAAAATAGAAAAAGAGAGATAAGAAAGGGTTAGAGAAAATAGCAAAAGAAGGATATGATGAGTAATGATATATTGAAGAGTGTCCAAAGAATGAACAAATTAATTATTACTAATAAATAGTAACATATTAAATCATAATAATAACAGTACTAATAAATTGCAATGGTAGCAGCAATGGCAACAATGGTGTTATGGGAAAGGGGGGAAAAAACTAACAAATAAATAAATAAAAACACCTTCAATCATTTGTAATTCAAATGGTGAAGAATGTACAGATTATAGAAGATTGGTTGAGATCATTCAAAGAGTTACACACATAAAGACATAAGAACAAGTAGAAATAATAAAGAAAAATAAAGGAACAAAAAATAGTAATAATACTGCCAATATTATTATGATGATAATAGAAAAAAAATGTTTTGAAAGTGTTTCCTTATAGATACTTACAATCCCCCCGCCCCCTTTTCTCTTCCCCTTTTTTTTCCTTCATCTATTTATTTATTCACTTTTTTCCTTTTTCTCTCCCCGCTCTGTACATAATGCAGGTATATATTCAAATTCAATGTGGGGACATTAATTCACAAATCAGGGTAACTTGATATCTAGGAAAGGAGCAATTGAGCCATATAGTTGTTTAAATTAGGAAGTCTTATGTTTGAATATGGCTGACTGTTCTTTATTAATGTAATCTCTTAGTAATTGTTGCCATTGTGTACAAGATATTTTGTTTTTGTTATTCCAATTGACTAAAATTGTTTTCTTGGCGATAACTAGAGACAGAAGTATTGGGGTGACGTACTCCGGTGGGGGGTTTATTTGTGAATGATCACCTAGTAGACATAGTGAAGGAGTTGTCGGGATTTCGCAGTTAAAATAAACAGATAGTTTAGTAGTAACATCTTTCCAAAACAGAATAATTGATGGACAGGACCAAAGTTTATCAGAATCTGCTATACCCATTTTAAACAATTTGTATAGTGATAAATGTATTCTATATATGATTTTATATTGAATTAGTTGAATTTTCGAAATTTGAAATTTCCACTCATACTGAATTTGTCTCCAAAAAGTATTGTCTGGGATTGTGTTTAGGTCCTTTTCCCATTGCTTAACCAGAATTAAGTACATTGTATCTGTAGATATTAAAGAAGTGTATAGTTTAGTCGGCAATTTTCTTGAGCTACCGATCTTGATTATTTTTTCAGTGAAAGTTGATGGTTTGCAAAAGCTGTTGCCAATTTTAGTTTTGATGGATTTTTTAATTTACCTAAATTATATTTCTGCATCAGTTCTGGAAAGTTGGCGAGTTTGTTGTCTATCACTAGGTGATGTAAATGTGTGATTCCTGCATTTTTCCATTTTTTTATTGGAAACAGGTGTTTTATTAACAGTAAAATCAGGATTATGCCATATGGGAGAAAGGAGATGTGGTGTTGAATGATTTTCTGTTCTTTTATTTACATTCCAATGTAAATAAAACATCCCCTTTTCTTTGAGTTATAAGATGAAAAAAATATCTGGGAAAATTGTGCAGTTTGGAGACTCTTGTGTTCTGATTCTAACAGATGAGTTTAGAATTTGGCTAATATGATGCTGTTTCTGTGGGCAGCTCATTAGGGTTTGAAAACAGAGCCAATATCACTCACTTACCTGAAGTCTTTCAATAATGTTGCGGTAGTCTCGGGAAGTGGTCATAACAGAATCTCTTCGGATGGCATTACGGACGGACTGTCTCCAGCTCAGGGCTGTTTTCTGCACTATGTTGTTGGACTTCATGAACAGATTATTCACCTGACAGTCCAGATCCACAGGAATGGCTATGGCTCTGCCTTTGGCTGCACAATAATAAAGGCACACACATTCAGGGTTATGCATTTACGCATGGAAAACAAGCAAGGAGCTTCAATACATACATATTTTATATCGAAATTCTTAAGATTATATCCTTAATCCTATATAATCTATTAAGTGATATTAATTATCCTTAATATCACAAATTTTGAGATTATAATGTTATACAATACAATTATACAACTGAAGCTAATATTGTGAATGTTAAAAACAGCTGGTGGAACTGATGCTCTTACCCACGTCACTCAGCACTTTAATGCAAGCTTCCACATTACCCTTCTGACTTGGGAGCAGCCAATTGCAGTGATACACACGGAAAACTCCCTGCAGCAGCTGCACAAACACTGGCTGCCGGGTCTGAGACAGAGAGAAAGAGATGTCACATCTAATGATGGTCTGAATGATGCTGAGGTGTACTGGGCTGCTGGAAGACACTGTGTGTTACCTGCAAACTTGTGCTCTGGTCTGAGAACGGTGAGCTGAAGAAGGTGGTGACGATGCTCATGATGGTCTCAGTAACGTAGCGCTCCAGGACTGTGTCAGCATGCTTACGGTCACTCGTGTTATTGCATACCTACAGGAAGCCACACTGAATGTCTGAACATCAAGACCATATTGTGAGTATATCTGTGAGTTTGTTTTGTCTTACTCTGCAGATGTCCACCAGGAAATCATCAAAAAGTTTCCACATGTGATTGCTGGTGTAGATCTCCTTCATCTCAACCTCTGTATCTACATAGCAGTGATTCAGGAAGTTCACATAGGCCATCTTCACCTACATATGAAGTATTATATTCACATAATGAAAATCTGCATACAATGACATTTTAACAAAAATTTAATCTAAAAGTATTTTACACATTCATCAGACACTTTTGGGCTTTATTTCTTTGGTGCACACACCTCTGGTATGCAGTCCTCGTGAGTGACCACACGTACAATATCATCGAGGGGGAGCAGGGAGTTGCATTTGATCTCAGTGTAGACGTTCTTCCCTTCAGTGCACACAGCCAGCAATTCCACTAAGTGAATATGATACCTGCAAGAGTCAGTGAAACCAAATCTAACTCCTATAATGGCAAACATTTAACAGGAAAAAGCTCAAAGAACATACACTTTGTATGATTTTGTAAAACATAAATGACAAATGCTACTTCCACCTCAGTGTAATATAACATATAATGATACATATAAGAAAAATATAATGTAGTTATATATATTGAATAATATAATTTTACTACATAAAATGCTAATTATTTATATTATGTTATTTTACAGTTTATTATATACTATTTGTATTTTTGTAGTATTTGCATTTTTTAAATTTGCATTTTTACATGTAAAAGTATTAATAGAGTGGAGGCAGGGCCAATAAACCTCTATACCTGAGTGCACTGCTCTCATCAAGTCGTTCCCTCTCCAGGCGCATCATTTGAACCAATGACTGAAAAGATGCCCGGTCATTATAGAACACCAGCACATCCTCACCCGCTGTCACCAACTAAATACACATAAATAATATCAACAGAAACAGGAACAGTCTTCACTAGTCTGAAGAAAATAGGGCAGAAAAGTAGCAATCTGGGGCTTGTAGTTAAATACACTAATTGTCTGTCTGGCCTACAGACCTCAGCCATGACAATGTCTTGGCATTTCTTGATGAACTTGTTCTCAGCCTTGACAATGGTCTGGAGGAACTTGAGGTAGTGGACACTGCGTCCATGCGTCTCGATGCAGTGCACAAAGTGCTGCACTACCCGCTCGTTAATCTCGCTACACAACTGGAAATTATTCATGAAAATATGCTGCATGGTCACCGCCTCTAGAATCTAAAAACAGAAAGCCAGGGACAGAGGATTTAACAATCAAGAGTTGAAATGCACAGATAAAAATGTGTGTTTATGTATTTTTTTTTTTTTTTAGTTTATTTCATTTATTTATACAGGGACAATGCACAACAAAAGTGTTGTGCCAGAGTTAGCTATAAAGCTAATTTGCATCTGCAGTCCCTGGGCAGGATGTTGTTACAAAATTACAAAATTCAGTTACAAACTATACAATACATACAACACATATAATATCACTCCATTAAATTAAAAAGTCAAGTCAATTATCACATATTTGATTTTCCTTAAGCCATACTTTAAGCGTAGTTTTAAAAATACACTTTGTGTACCATTATGGAGAGTATCACGACGCATGCGCGCACTTCCGCTTCATATAAACAATGCATGCATGTGCTGACGCATGTCCGTGTTGACATAAGCAGCAGTGCAATGCGCATGCGTTGTTTACATGAATCGGAAGTGCGCGCATACGTCGTCATACTCTCCAAAATGGACGCAAGCCACAGCAGACTGGACGAGGAGGAGAAAAATTGTTGAACAAAGTCGTTATTTTTTTTTCTTTGCGCACAAAAAATATTCTTGTAGCTTTGTAAAATTACGGTTGAACTACTGATGTCACATGGACTATTTTACTGATGTCCTTACTACGTTTCTTGGACCTTGATCGTGGTAGTACCCTTGCTGTCTATGGGAGGGTCAAAGAGCTCTTGGAATGCATCAAAAATATCTTAATTTGTGTTCCGAAGATGAACTGATGGAATGACTTGAGGGTGAGTAATTAATGGCAGAATTTAAATTTTTGGGTGAACTATCCCTTTAATGTATTTGTAGAAAAATTAAACCTTGATAATTTAGATAAAAGAATATTATGATTAACGGTATCAAAAGCCTTTTTAAAATCAAGGAAGACAGCACCAACAACACCTCCCCTATCAAGACTGGGTTTAATTTGTTCAATGAAATATCAGTTTCCTGTCTCCGTAGAGTGATGTACCCTAAATCCAAACTGCATACGATGTAACGGAAAATGACCAAGATTTAAATGCTCTACTAACTGATAGCAAACGACCTTTTCAATTACTTTAGAAACAACTGTTAGAATATTGATAGGTCTATAGTTAATTACATTAGCAGGATGACTAGTCTTAAATATAGGTGGGTACTGGGTACTATTACTGCTGACTTCCAGGCAGTTGGAAAATGACATTGCTTTATTGACAAATTAACCAGATGATTTATAGGTGTACTAAGAAAATTTGCATACTTTTTAACAAATACAGAATCACAAACAAAAACATCTTTGGCCCTAGAACTCTTAAACTGGCTTAAAATGTTTATTATATAGGATTCAGATACTTTGGAAATATTAAAAACAGTAAGATCATGATTTGGTAATATAATATCCTTACTTTTCACACTAAATCCTTGTGTTAAATCTTGAACTGAATCTATAAAAAATTATTAAATACACTAGCAATTTGATGCTTATCTTGAATTAAACTTCCATAAACCTGTAATTCAATACCTTTATCGTTTTTATTATTTTTCTATTTTACTATTAATATTCTCCCATACTTCTCTACTATTCCCCTTTACATCATTTATAAGGTCAATAAAAAATTTAGCTTTTGCTTTTCTCAATTCCTTTACAACATTATTACGTAAGTGCTGAAATGTCCTATCATGAGCTAACCCTGATTTAAGCGCAATTTTTAAAGCATGTTCCCTCTGTCTCATTAACTTCCATAACTGTTTATTTAGCCAAGGCAAATTCTGCTTCTTTCTAGAAAAATTGACATTTTTAATCTTATTAATTGTTACCATTAAACACTAAGAGGCAGCTTCTAAATTATCTGTAGACTAGATTTTTAAATTCCTCTTCAAATTAGTTTTTAAGTCTTTTTGGTATAATATTTAGCACATTTTCTTTGTCTTGTTGATATAAAAACCTGCATTTTTTAAATTTTCTTACCACTAATATAAGATTATGATCTGATAGCCCTGTTAATAAATTTATTGACTTAGTTATTCTTTCTGGTTTGTTGCAAAATATTAAATCAATTTGAGTTTCAGATGATGAGGTGATTCTAGTGGGGCCCTGGATTAAGAGTACAAGGTCAAAATGACTTACTATATCCTGAAGCTTTTTCCTATTTGACTTCTCATTCCAATTTATATTAGTGTCTCCAACCAAAATTAACTCTTTATTTCGATCAAACCCCTTCAAAAGATTTCTCAGATGATCATAGAACATACTACTTGATGAAGGAGGTCTATATATGCCCACTACAGTAAATGTCATACATGGAGATAAAACAACTGTTACAGCAATATATTCTATATCCACTAAAGTATTGAATTCAACAGAACTGCTGTATTGATGCTCTCACCCCAGGGTTGAGGAACAGGTTAATGTGTTTGTGTAGAAGTGCCTGGTTCTGTTGATTTCCAGCACAAAAGTTCTGAAGGAACTGATGAGCTAAAGTCATAATCTCTTGCATCTGAACATCCTCCCCCTAAAATGTAACAAACACACATGTAGATACATAAATCAGTGATGAACATGAACCTTTTCAGTTATGTAAAGGCTCACACACACCTTCTCATAAGGGATCTGCAACAGTTCCAGGACCACACTGTGAGCTCCCATGTTCCTGAGGAGCCGCTGCTGCTGTTTCTTATTCTTCTTGCCAGAGATGCCCTCCAAAACACACAATTTGCTCAACCTCAGAAGGATCTACACACATACAACAACAAACAAAAGATATACTTCACAGAACATCCTACTTGCTTGTCAACTCCATAAAACATAAACACACTTCACCTCCTTCACGACTCTGTAGTTTGAGCTGCTGGTACTCTCCACTTTGGGTTTGTCTGATCTGCTTGAGTTGATGACACCCTGTTAGAGCAGAAAAATACATAATAATAATATAACATATAATATCCAATCATAATATAATTGACTAGATTTCTGAAAAGAGCGATTATGTTGCTTCTTAGAGTTTCAGAGTTTTTTTGTAAAGTTAATTATGGACAAATAATAACAAGAGCGCATCCGGACCTTGTGGTGCGCTTCATTGGCAACCTCTCCAGTGTCCAGCCCTGAGTCTGACCCCTGTCTCTTATAGACCCACAGCTCTGATTTCTCTACTATAGACCTCAGCTGGTCCAAATCTGACTTGATCTGCTTGTAATTTTCCACATCCTGACTGGTCACCAGGAGCTGAACCTAAAATAAATAAAATGCTATATGTGAACATGACACTATACAAGAACAAAAATATAAAAAGAACCAATATATGATATGAAATATATGGTAAAGAATTCATAAATACATGTTTATATGAACACAAGTATTAAACTCATCAATTATTACTCAATATCGCATCATCCAAGTGGATGCTGCACACAAGTGGTGGGTGAGAAGAGTCCCCTGATATGAATGTAAAGTGCTTTGGGTGTACAGCAATACACAAAGCACTATATAAATGCCTCATTCATTCATTAAAAAGTTTGTTCACAAAAGCTTTTTTTAATTTTGTCATCAATAAGACAGTTAATTCAAATTATTACAAATATGTAAATGTTTTTTCAATTAATACAATTATTACAATTTTAAAATAATAAACCACAATAACTCAAACACAATCTAAATTAGATTAATAATATAATTTAATTTTAAATAAAATGCTATTTTAATTGACTAAAATGACATGCCATTTTAGAAAATTGACTAAAATTGACATGACAAGACAATTTGGTCCAACTTTATATTAGTTGGCCTTAACTACTATGTGCTTACATCAAAAAAATAAGTACAATGTACTTATTGTGTTTATGTTGTATTACAAAAGACTTTTGCTGCTATTGAGGTGGGACGCGAGTAAGATTAGGGACAAGTTTGGTAGGTTTAAGGGTCAACAGTGTAATTATAAATGTAATTACAGATGTAATTATATGCAGGTATTTTTAAAATATAACTACAATGTAAAAACATGTATGTACACAATAAATGCATTGCATCAAATGATTAATTTAAATGTAAGTACATAGTAGTTAAGGGCACTTAATATAAAATGGGACCGACAATTTTTTTGTCAAAAGAAAAAAACTACTACAAAACAAAAAATACAGTGTAAAACTGAATACCGACAAGGATGAATGAATGGATGAATGAATACCTGCTTAAAGGCCTGTAAGACCTCTTGCCGCTGGCTGAAGTGTCGGAAGAGGAGGTGAAGGGCTCGTGACACCAGTGGAGGATAGTCATGCATGGTCAGGTGCAGTAAGACCCTCAGAAACGTCCGGCCACCGTGATCATCAAGATCCAGTGGGGTGTTTTCTTCACTAGATACACAAACACACACAGATTCACACACATACGGCACACAAACATAAGACAAATCATCAAAGAGCACAACCTTCTTACCTTCCTCCAAAAATCCCCTCCGCTTGCTCTTCAATGTGTTCAAAGTCCAGCGCTCCTAACAAAAACAGTGGTTATTCAGACAACATTTACCCATACCAGCTGATACTGACATAAACACACACTTGCTCATTTCACCTTGAACACTGGCAGGAGAGTCCTGGTTTACAGACGGCTCTGTTTGAGAGTTGCTCTCATCAAACTCTGTTTTAAAGATACAGAGCAGGCAGGAGATCCTGTAGTCCAACCGGACATTTAGAATGAACTACATATAAATGAGACAGTCAGTAAAGATTTTTTTAACTTATACACAACAAGTTATATGGCATTCAGGCCATGAATTTCTCAAACAATAATTTAAACAGAACATTTCAATCCAACTACAGACTAGGGTGTGTTTTAACACCTGTAGGATCTCAATGATCTTGAGTTTGGTGTCCATCACCAGTATGTCTTGTTTCTGAGGTTCACTCTTGGCTTTGACTTCATCTCTGTCGGGAGGGTTGTGGCTGGTAGATGGCAGGAATCCCCCACCCCTCAACACCACTTGTGTCATCAGCTCTCCCACCCCATGGATGGACCGCATCACATTACTTTCTATAGAGATGGTCAGAAAAAGACCTGAGAGCACTTTCACATAAGCAATTTTTCAGCAAAACAGATTGATGTACTTATGTGAAGTGAAAGCTATTTGATTAACTTTATAATCTAGACTGTAAAAAGAGGTAACCTGCAATTGTTACCTTAAGAGTTATTCCTAATCCTTTATTATTATTAGGGCTGGGTTTTGACACAAATATCACGATTCGATTTGATTCTGATCCACAAGCTTGCGTTTCGAGTTGATTTCCGATTCGATTAGATATCTAATATTTTGGATATATTTCAGGTACAGTACATGTAGTGCTGGGCGGTATACCGGTTCATACCGAATACCGTTGTTTATTTTTTTTTATGATATTAATTTTTAAAATACCGCAATACCGGTGTATGTCACTTAAACAACGTTTGGAACACGACACTGTTTGAAAGGGGTCCCTTTTCACTGTTGCACTGCGGTGGGTGCACAGCTGTATGTGTTACTAAGCGTGAAAGTTCCGAAACTGAAGCTGTAGAACTAATAGAAAAAATAAATAAATAATAAAAAAAAGAACTAATAGAACGTGATGACAGAAGAACTCATCCACAATATCCACATTGACGGCCACAAATATCCACCACCCCCTGCCATCAGCTCCCCGTCTCACACACACGAGCGTGATTTTAGCACTAGATTTAGCAACTTTCAGACCCTTTTAGCGGTTTTTTTTCCATAGAATATTCATACTGACATACATAGCGACTTTTTTTGATAAAACTTAGCTATGGTTCAGTTGGAAGATTTCGCCAGTGCGGAGAACGCGAGGTCTGACTTTCCCGGAGAAATGACACCTCTCTCGGCGTCTGTTCTGTGCAATGACCGGCAGAGAAGCAGCGCATTCAGTTGGCAGCACCGCAGCCGACTCGTCAATAAATGAGTACAAAACAGCATTTCCTTGCACCCGTAGCTTACTGATTGTTTGGAATTATAAAAATGAGCGTAATTCATCTGTTAATATCACATGCACTTCTTGGGTGGTTGTTTTTTTAGTTTGTTACGCAGAAGCAGGCAGTGCACGCCAGGTGAGACAAAAAGTAATTATAGCTAAAACAACTGCATAAGCAGCTCTTAAGGTGAGATGCATGTTGATTTTATCGACGATTGCCTGCCGATTATAAAAGAGGACTCCCTGGTTAATGTATTAAACAGGGGGTGTGTTTTAGTCACTATTTAGTGTGGTCTTTGTTTTGACCAAGATTACTCATGACAGTAAACACTAGGGAATTCTAAGTCAAATATACTGCAGGTATTTCCTCTCTCAATAGTAGAAAATTGGTTAACACCGGGTAATGCATGAAAGAAAATTACCGTATTGTTCGTGAAATGGTATAATTTTGAAAAATGTTTGTCAATACTGCCAGCATAAGTATGCAAATTTTCAAGGAAAAAAAAAAAGGTTAAGGCTGTAAAATACACATGAGAGTCAGTTGGTGCTTACATTACTATAATATTGAAGGTTTTAAAAAACTGATTGCTATACAAACGGCTTTTTATAAAGTACAGTTTAATTAAAGGGATAGTTGACCAAAAATGAAAATTCTGTAATTAATTACCTTCATGTCATTTCAAACCCGTAAGATCTTCGTTCAAGGAGGAGAAGTCCTTGCTATGTTTCTGGGCTTGGGAACATTTCAGTTACATTGCTGTCAATGCAGGATCAGAAAGCTCACGGATTTCATCAAAAATATCTTAATTAGTCTTCCGAAGATGAACGAATGTCTTACGAGTTTGGAACAACACAAGGGTGAGTAATTAATGACATAATTTTCATTTTTGAGTGAACTAACCCTTTAAATTGTTAATAATGATAAAATTAATTACATTATTATATTTATACTTCAATTCGTTTTTTGAAATATAAACATTTAAATGGTTGCTGTCATAAAAACTTTATTCAAACATAAATTAAACATTGAAGAACAGTAAAAATTACAATGAATGTTATATGGTGCATATATTAAGCAAAATGCCCCTCTCTACAGCTTATTTTTCTAGCTGACTAACGAGTTTATGGTCACTGAATATGTTTTTTGTGAGGTAAATGTGACGTTACGTGTCATTGTTTACAAAACGTTATATTGACATCTTTGTGCAGCTGAAACACTGATTGAGCGATTACATGAAACAGGATACGGGGGGGGAACTTTTTTCAGTAAGTTGTACTCTTTCTTTTAACTTACCTTCAGATGTTTAGTCGTGTTTATTTCATGCTGAAACTGGTATTGAAGCGGAGGAGACGATCAGTTCACGTGCGCTGCGTGCTGCCGCTTCTCTTGAACTGACAGCACTACAGCGATCTGTCACTACACATTAAACAGCACCAAAACAGCATTAATTGTTTAAATACTGCAATAAAATGGACAGAATTTGAAATCTGAGATTTTGTTTCATTTCAATAGTAACAAAGCACAAAGCTTATTGTGATATAATGGAAGGGAGGTGTGCTACAATGTTCCATTCTTTAACTGAAAACAGGCTAGACTAATCAATTCTTAGCATTTAAGAATCGATTAATTGTTCGTTTAAGAGATGGAGAGTGACTAAAAATCGACGAAAACTTTGGCATAAATATGGAACATAAAGAAGATAATTCAAGAAACTTTTTGTCATGCAATGAAAGTCCATATGTGACCACAACAGCTAGGTACCAACGTATTCAAAATACCTTATGTTATGTTGTGCAAAAAAAAGACGTAAGTCATTCAGGTTTGAACAAAAATGAGGAGTGAGTAAAATAATAATGTATTTATTTATTTTTGGTTAACTAAACCTTTAATGTTTTTTTTTTAAATAAATTAAATTATCACTAAAGCAGACATAAAAACTACCCAGCAGATGGCGGGTAAAGTCTTATGAGTCGATTCGTTCAACGGCTGATAATTCGGGAATTCAGTAAATGGCTCTCTCTATGAATGTTGTGGCTTTATAGAGGCTATTTCGTTCGCCGCCCCAAACTGCACAAACCAAAAATCTTGTGCCCCTTTCACCCCATTTTGACACATTATTAACTTCTTATTTACTGAACTGTTTTATAAAATCACATTTGTACTCGTGTTCTTCGTGACAAAAACAGCACTCGTGTGATATTGCTTATCATATGATATAAATATGAGACAAAAACTCATACAGGGGAATTTTTTTTGCCCCAATATCTTGAATTTTTACGGCATAACTGCATTTATGAAGTTGTTACCCTGCATCATATTTGTCAAAAGTCAACTATATAAAATGTAAGATGACGTACAGGTCTGGGGCGGGGCCAGTGCGTTAACTGCGTTCAAATATTTTAATCGCGTTATTTTTCATAACTAATTCATTAAGTTAACGTGTTAAACTGACAGCCCTAATATATACTTAAAATAATTGGTTCCTTTTTTTTAAATAATATTTTAAATTCTGAAAAAAAAAACAATATTTAAATAACATGTTTGACTTGAATAAATCAATTAAGATGTTGTTACCACCTGAAGGACATTTTTTGGTTAACATTTTCTTTAGAGTCCATAGCTAGTGGTGTTTCTGACCTTTGCCACGGTCTCCAGGCAGCTTGATGGGGAAGGGAGTGCTGATATGGACACAGTCCAGGATGGCCAGCAGGATTTTGGTCAACCTTAGCAGGTCACTGAAGTTATAGAAACCAAAATAGATAAGGTTCCTCGCCAGGTTCACAACCTATAGAACAGACAGTGGAAAATTGAAAGAGTGTTGAAAAATTTATTTAAAAAGTTTTAACTTACATTACATTGTTAATTGTGCAAGACAAATATTGGTGGTTTCTTTTTAATATAGTGCGATCTATAATGAGCCTAATGTGCACATAATAGTGAATTAGATGCAAGGATGTAACTTTCATGATGTGACACACCTCAAAAGTGAGCTTGTTTTTCTCCTTGTCTGAAAACGGGAAACTCTGGCACACAACATCTCGCAGGTAATTCTCCACAAACTCCATCGTCTGAGAGAAGCGCTCCTTCACCTCATCACGTGATGTCCCATCGTTATCATAACTGGTCAGAAACAGAAAAATGACTGGCTAATGAGCAGACCACTCACTAAAAGGGTTTTTCACTGTTTGCTGTTTCTAAAGTAAACCACTTACTCATCAATGGCAATTTGTGAAGGGATTTCAGACCACAGCCGAGCATATTTGACAGGGGTAACCTGCTCCTGAGGGTCACGGTCTACATGCATGTGCAGCATCATGCGGCAGAATGAGGCTCTGAGGTCAAAGGGCAAGTCTTCGTCTGACATGCAGCGCAGGATCAGATCCACATCCAGTTGTGCTGATATCTTGTTAATGGCCAGGTATTGCCGATCCAGACACATCCGTGCAAACAAGTTCAGTTGATACCTGACAGATAGATGCTATTATTACATTTCTGCATCATTTTCCTCACACTGCATGTAAGTGTAGGTGTGTGCATACCTGTAATAATTGATAACATCCTGGTCCTCTGTGTGTCCATCTTTGGCGTCCTGTGCAAGCTCTCTGATGCTCTTACTCTTCATCTCTCCTCTACTGTCCTTCCAGAACAACCATACCTCCTCCTCATCCTCCTCTTCCTCCTCCGCACTCTCGCCGAGCACTGTTCCTGCCACCTCAAACCGTGATAACACAAGCCTGACACACAAACACACACACATTCACTCAATAATACACTCCCAGATGTCCAGACATGGGCTTACTATTTTTAACTCTTCATGCATTTCATCACATGTACTTTGCTGGACTACCGCATCTAGTAGGATGCCTGTAGTGGACCTCTGGGTTTTCAGGTTTCCGTCAATGGCACTTGGATTAATCGCTTTCTGACAGGTAGTGTATTGTGTGGTTCTGTTGGTCCTTGTGAATTTACCTCCCCCCCCCTTATTTTAATTTTTTATGTTACTACAATATTTATATCTATTTATATTGGATTTCATATTCTTTTTGTTTTTCGTTTTTTACTGTATGCTACACTACCTTTCAAATGTTTGCAGTCAGTAAGATTTTTCAATGTTTGTATTTTTTTTATATAATGATTTTTTTCTATATATATTTTAAAACGTAATTTATTCCTGTGATGGAAAAGCTGAGTTCTCAGCAGTCATTGCTCCAGTTGTCAGTGTCACATGATCCTACAAATATCATTCTAATATACCGATTTGCTCCTCAAAATACATTTCGTATTATTAATAAATATTGAAAACAGTTGTGTTGCTGGTGAAAACGGTGATACTTTTTTTTCAGGATTCTTTGATGGATAGAAAGTTTAAAAGAACAGCATTTATTTAAAATACAGTTTTGTAGTAATGTCTTCACTGTCACTATTTAATCAATTAAATGCCTCCTTGTTAAATAAAAGTATTTTTTTTAAATCACACTCCAAATGGTAGTGTACTGTATATTGTTCTAAATATGTACATAGCATAATAGTCAGTGTACTTGGTTTCAATGAGGATGTCTGCATTGGCTGGGTCCAGCACAGCATTACAGATGAGTTCTTGTGTGACAGGGATGGATTTATTCATAGACACACACAAATCTGACAAGTAGTCCAGAAATCTAGAGAAACATGGACAAAGAAAACTCAATCATTCAGGATAAGACACAAAACTATTACAAATTTAGTCAAATCATTCAATTATCGAAAAACAACTTACTACTGTTCTAAATTCTATATATACTAAAATATTTTACTGCCGTTTAATCTCACCAGCATCTCTGTACTAGTTTGTATTTAAGATGAATCACTTTTATTCTAACATTTCTCTTTTGTTTGTTGCTTTAGATGAAAGGGTCTGCTAAATGAATAAATGTAAATGACCAAGAACATTTATGCAGATATATTTTCGCACACCTGGGCTCTCTGTTCTTGCGGACCAGGCTGACGAAGGTGTCTATCTCAGCTGCAGTGATGTGTTTCTCTAGAAGCTTCCTGTTGTTGTGCAGCAGGGCTGTAATAGTGTCTTCAGCAAGCACATCATATCCTATCTGCTTCTGCATGAAGCGGAACTGCTTTGCTATGTACTCCTAGAGACAAAAAGTCAGAGAATGAGAGAATATTGCACATAGTGCATGTACAAGTGCATCTCAATAAATTAGAATGTCGTGGAAAAGTTCATTTATTTCAGTAATTCCTAACCCTAACCCTAACTCAAATTGTGAAACTCGTGTATTAAATAAATTCAATGCACACAGACTGAAGTAGTTTAAGTCTTTGGTTTCTTTTAATTGTGATGATTCTGGCTCACATTTAACAAAAACCCACCAATTCACTGTCAACAATTAGAATATGGTGACATGCCAATCAGCTAATCAACTCAAAACACCTGCAAAGGTTTCCTGAGCCTTCAAAATGGTCTCTCAGTTTGGTTCACTAGGCTACACAATCATGGGGAAGACTGCTGATCTGACAGTTGTCCAGAAGACAATCATTGACACCCTCCACAAGGAGGGTAAGCCACAAACATTCATTGCCAAAGAAGCTGGCTGTTCACAGAGTGCTGTATCCAAGCATGTTAACAGGAAGTTGAGTGGAAGGAAAAAGTGTGGAAGAAAAAGATGTACAACCAACCGAGAGAACCGCAGCCCTATGAGGATTGTCAAGCAAAATCGATTCAAGAATTTGAGTGAACTTCACAAAGAATGGACTGAGGCTGGGTGTCAAGGCATCAAGAGCCACCACACACAGACGTGTCAAGGAATTTGGCTACAGTTTTCGTATTCCTCTTGTTAAGCCACTCCTGAACCACAGACAACGTCAGAGGAGTCTTACCTGGGCTAAGGAGAAGAAGAACTGGACTGTTGGCCCAGTGGTCCAAAGTCCTCTTTTCAGATGAGAGCAAGTTTTGTATTTCATTTGGAAACCAAGGTCCTAGAGTCTGGAGGAAGGGGTGGAGAAGCTCATAGCCCAAGTTGTTTGAAGTCCAGTGTTAAGTTTCCACAGTCTGTGATGATTTGGGGTGAAAATGTCATCTGCTGGTGTTGGTCCACTGTGTTTTTTGAAACCCAACGTCATTGCACCCGTTTACTAAGAAATTTTGGAGCACTTTATGCTTCCTTCTGCTGACCAGCTTTTTGAAGATGCTGATTTCATTTTCCAGCAGGATTTGGCACCTGCCCACACTGCCAAAAGCACCAAAAGTTGGTTAAATGACCATGGTATTGGCTTGCTTGACTAGCCAGCAAACTCACCAGACCTGAACTATGGGGTATTGTTCCTAGAGGAAGAAAATCTATGGGGTATTGTCAAGAGGAAAATGAGAAACAAGAGACCAAAAAATGCAGATGAGCTGAAGGCCACTGTCAAAGAAACCTGGGCTTCCATACCACCTCAGCAGTGCCACAAACTGATCACCTCCATGCCACGCCGAATTGAGGCAGTAATTAAAGCAAAAGGAGCCCCTACCAAGTATTGAGTACATGTACAGTAAATCAACATACTTTCCAGAAGGCCAACAATTCACTAAAAATGTTTTTTTTATTGGTCTTCTGAAGTATTCTAATTTGTTGAGATAGTGAATTGGTGGGTTTTTGTTAAATGTGAGCCAAAATCATCACAATTAAAAGAACCAAAGCCTTAAACTACTTCAGTCTATGTGCACTGAATTTATTTAATACACGAGTTTCACAATTTGAGTTGAATTACTGAAATAAATGAACTTTTCCACGACATTCTAATTTATTGAGATGCACCTGTAGTATAAGGGGTTGTGACTATTTTGTAGCGCTACAAATGGTTTGTATTGCATTTATTTTAGTAGTTTAGTTTACCTGATTTTTGCGATAGTCCTGTTGTGAGTGACGTAGGACTCTGTAGCAGAGACGACAGATGTGACGAAAGGGTGCATGACGTTGATCTGCGAGCTCTTCCAGACGCAACATAGGGCCGTCCCCACTATCAGTGAATGGGGCCTGCAGCAGCTTGAATATCTGGTCAAGCGCAGCACAAGATAAATTAAAATGTAATTTAAATGTTAGTGAGATGTTTTAAAACAAACCTAAGATGTGATATAGTAAGTGCCTGTTTGAGTATGTTCTGCTCTCTCATGAGTTTCTGCCGCTCTCTGTTAGGTTTGTTGACTGTGATCTCCAGCACATCCTGAGCACTGCTGGGAATGTCCACCACAAAATACACCAGATCCTCCAGCAGCTTTGTCACTGACCTTGTGTAAGAGAGTGATGGTGAGATGCATGTTTTGTACGTTTGAGGAGATTTAAACAATTAGCATAAAGATGGTTTGTTTAAAAACATATTAAAAGGCAGAAATCAAAGGAAATCAAAGAATAACGGAAATAAATCACAGGTGAACCAACGATGGATGGATAGATGTGTGAAAGGACGAAAGAAAAGTGGACAACTAGACAGATGAATGAACAGACAAATGATGGAAGGAAGGTCAGATGGACAGGTAGATGGGTGGATTTATAGATGGACAGATGAGTGAATGAAAGGACAAAGCAAGAAAGGAAGAAAGGAGAAAAAAATAAAAAATGAGAGATGGATGTATAGATGGATGAAAAGAACAAAAGAAGTAAAGAAAGACAGGAATATGGATGTAAAAAAAGGTCAAATGGATGGATAAATGAAAAGATGAATAAATGGTTGAAGACAGGACGGAAGGACAAATACTGAGACAGATGATAGGATAGGATAGGTGGACAAATGGATAGATGGATGGAAAGAAGAAAGAACTGAAGGAAGGAAGGACAGATGAATGATAGATGGATCAAAAGATTGATGGATGGATGGATGGATAGACGGATGATGAATTAAGGAAAAGAACAGATGTGGAGATGGATGGATGGAAAGTGGTCAAATGGACGGATGAATGGATGAATGAAAAGATGAATAAATAGTTTAAAAGAAAGAGTGAAAGGATGACAGATGGATGGATGAATAAATTGATGACTGGATGGTTGAAGCAAAATAGACAAATGGACAGAGATGAATAGATGGATGGATGGAAAGAATAAAAATAGATGGATAGATGATGGATGGATGGAAAGATAATGGATGGATTAATAAAAAAACTAGATGAAGAAATGATAGAAGGGCAGACAGACAGATGGGTCATAATGGGCGGCTGGATGGCTGGAGGAAAGACACAAGAGCCAGACAAACAAATGGATGGCTGGATGGATGAATGAATGGAAGGACAGTCAGATGGATGGATGGATGGATGTACACATGGATGAATAGATGGATGTAACCTCTACCTCCTCTCATTCTGGGTGACAGTGCCCTTCTCCAGTTTGGCTGCAATGGAGGCTAAGACTTTACTAGCATCATTAGCAAAATCCAAATCGCGAACCTCAGCTGGAGAAACTGGCACTATAGCAAAAGCCTCTTTATCTTCCTTCAGAGGAGACGTTCCTATCTGAGACACAAATATAGAGTGGAGGAGACACACTTCAGAGGATCCATAAACCAAAGCTACAGTCATACACAGACAGAAACTCACTCACTCTGAGCATGACCGGTTTCTCTTCCTCTTTATCTATTGGCTGGTTGGTGCTGTGAACCCATGTATTGGTGCAGAGATGCCTGAGCCTCACATATGAGTTTCTGACAAGCACAATCCAAAATACAGTATGTTAATATATATGTACTTAATCAGAAGTCACAAGAAGTCACAATCTCGCTGTACCTTGGCACAAGCGAGTCTCCTCCTCTCAGGGTAGTGGGGTCAAGCTCAAAGATCGACGATATGTCATTGCCATCAGGAACGGACACCAGTGTGTACATAACCTTGTCCTGAGGGTTGCGTGCACGTGCTCGCATCACTTCCTGCTCTGAATCCAGCTGCGAGAGAAACAACTGATCAGTGGCTCAGTCAAGATGACAATCTGCTTTGGCTAAACTAATGTGTTGAAACGAGAGCAACAAGGTAAAGAGACCCTCAAATGGCTCAGAATAAGCTCAGATAAAAACACAGCCACACGTGCTCTCAAACACACACTCACAGAGGAACAGGTCTCCAGGCATTCGTCTTCATAATTTGGATTTACCTGATCACAATAATTTGAGAACAATTAGATAAAATCACGTTCTCTGCTCTTGCTAACATCAAGCTCTCTAAATAGACACCCTCTGATGTATTTGCATGTGCGTTTATGTGAGAACTCTTATTCCAGGTAACATATCAGTCTAACCTCTGCAGCGAGGTAATGGCCGGTGGCTAGATGTTTGAACCTAAAGAGACTGTTCCAGTAGCCGGCTCCGCCTCTGCAGGGATCATGCTGAACCACCTGAAAAGCATCCAAACATCTGTTTAGGTTCCCAAGCCGATAAAATCACACTCACAAAAACATCTGTTCAACTTCAAAGTTAAGTCCTAAACTTACCTCAACCTCCCAGAGTGCTTTGCTACTAGTAGCAGAGGTTGCAGACTGGCGCCCGGTGGTACGCAAAAAGACATACTGCTTTTTTCTGTGTTCATCGCATGTCAGAAACTTCTCCTGCTCTGCATGGAACAGCCTCACCACATCACCCTGATAAAACGTATTTCATTAAAAGGCCATAAATATTAAAGGTGCTGTATGTAGGATTGACACCAAGTGGTTGAACTAGGTATTGCAGTCCAAATTCAAAATATTGGAGAGGGTTTTTTTTCACCGGAGGCCCTCCTCCTCAGACTTGATGCACACGCAGGTTGCCAGATTGACGGCACCAACAGGAACAAGCGCACTTGACCATGAATTAAATTAAATACGCTGTGTTTTCCACCAACTGGCAACCCAGGGTGCAGAAATACAGTTGGGTAAACTGGCAGTGGGCGGGTTTCACAAACCAAAACAGAGACTGACATTCCGGCCCGAAGCGCATATTTTCAAAGGAGAATACCTGACTGTAGCATTGTTTTTCAGATAAACAAGTATGTTAACTTAGCATGTTTCTTAAATATCTGCAAACAGATGGTATTTTATTCTTTGTAGAGTCAAAAACTTACATACAGCACCTTTAATTCTAGTTAAATATAGGCCTTGAAAAAGTAAATGTGAATGTCACTTTTTTTTTTCTTTTTTTTTTCTTTTTTGTTGGCAGTGTGCATGTGTACAAAACATACTCCTTTCAAGACAACCTCCTGGTTGTCGCCCCATTTCATGAAAAGAACAATTTTCCAACTGGTGGTGCAGTTCACTGAATTCACCTGAGAGAGAAAATATATAATGGAATAGAGCAGTGGTTCTCAACCTCAACCTATGGAGCCTAAGACGAGCATTAAAATAAACTAAAACAAATAAATTCAAGAAATTTCTTTTTTTAAATCACCACTTCAACATCTTTTTTTTCAGTATGCAGTATGTATACTGTGTAAAAGTAATAAAAGCTACAACTTAAAAAAAACTTTTTTGTGCTAAATTGAATTTTAAATGCAAAATATTCATTTTATTTTTAGATAACTTGATCACTGACCAAATTAAACATGCAATGGATTGATGCTGTCAAGATATGCAGTACAAACTGTACAGTGTACAATACACTAGTATCTTTGTTAACATGTGTGTATATGTGTATTTTACTTCATTGCATCCTGGATTATCAACAAGCTGATGGCTACTGGCATGAAGCGGCTGTCCAGCATTGACAGGGTTTAACACAACCTTATCTCCAATGACCACCTGAAAAACACATTAACACACAAAGAACATTACAAGTGTAACTCTAATTAGTGTTTATGTAAGGGCAGGAAGCAGGACTGCCCAATTAATCAAATTATAATCAAGATTACAGTGGCTGTTTTGCAGAGGTTGACGATATACTCACATTGTCTCCAATAGAGCGGAGCTTATAGAAGGGTTGGATGTAGAACCATGAGCCTTCATTCCCTGCAGCGTCCAGGGTTACACGCATGGCGTTCTTCTCAAGAAGAGCTGGTAAACGCTTATTTACTGTCAGATACTTATTACTCTTCAAATGGAGAAGCTGCAAATGTGCGTGAACAATTACACAATTTATTTGACGGGTAAATAGTCTGAATTTCTACATATTAAATGTTCTGTATTACACAGGCAATTTAAACATTTTCTAAAGTAATACTTGTGCTCATGTGTATGTGAAGGATTTACCTGGATGACATTGCCATACTGAATGACTGTTCCTAAAAGCTTTTTGTTCTCCGATTCATTTTGTTTCTTTTCTAAATCAGCAGCATGCTAAAAAAATATAACGTGAGAAATAAAAGAATCAGAGAAAAATTACAAAATTGTGATCTTGCAGGCCAGGCACAAACCTGTATTTCCCACATGAACACCAGAAACCCACGTAAGCATGCAGCGACTATAGCTCTTCAGAACATCTGAGGAAGCTTCAGAGAAGTTGATAAATATACTGAACTTGCTGAACCGTCCTCCAAAAAAGAGGCTGTTGAGTAGTAAACAAACTTTGCTCTCTAGAATGATGTCTTGTAACATTGTTCAGATGGCCCACAGAGCATTCTTCACAATCTGTTTCATTTACAAGCACATCTTTTTTTAATTGTCAGCCACTTTTCTTCATTCTGTGTTTATATAAGGTCATAAGCAGAGTGAACCAACTGCAGGCTGAAGCCATGAAGTCTAGGAGGTTGACTAATTTAGCCAAGCAATCACATAAATAACTTACATCAACTTGATACTTATCCAGCTGAATTAAGCATGATTTGTTTTTACAAGCATGGTAGGCAACTAATATAATAAATGTGTATTGATTTAAATGAGGATATTGAAGAAATTTGTAAAGGAATATTTTACATTCTTGGATGAACTTGTTTTTGATGCAACCATAATCTACTAAATACAAATTAATCCGATACATTTTCTTTGTACATAAATACAGCAAACAATGTAAGATGAAGTTTCCAGTGATCTAAGGTAATTTTTTTATTTCTCAAGAGTAAATAAGTTTTAGAGCTCAAAGTTTGGTAGGTTAGCAGGCCCTGTTAGCCTTTGCTGGTGGATGGATGATGATGAATCTTTCTCTATTGACAGCCATTCACAAATAGCGGTAGATTCTCATGAAATAAAACACATAAATCTAAATTATTTAATGTTTACCAGTGCCTGTTCTTGGAAATGAATTTTTATTAATCATTTGAGGTGTGGATACTAATTCTAGGTCAGCATTACGGGCAGTGTTATTCTGAAGTAGCGAGTGGAATTCCCTATATTAATATAAACAAACAGCTCACGCTTAGGGAAAGACTAAGCTTCGCACTCACATGGAGTTTGTTGAGCAGAACAGTCTCTGTGGTGCTGGTTCCTCCAGGTTTGGCAGCTTTCCAGAACTGTTTCTGTGCAGAGTATCTGTTCCATGGGACACAGTCTGAACAGACAGTCTACAGAGAGAGAGAGAGAAAGAGAAAGAGGGAACATACATTTCATCCCAGCACAGACACATAGAACACCTCACATACACACATTCACTGTATTTCAGACACACTCTGCTGATGAGGACGACAAGGTGATCATAAATGGTAAGGAAGGAAATCAGTATGAAAATCAATATGTAAACTCTGTGTCTGTGTGGTTTGAGTGTACATGTGTATAACTGTTAGAAAAGGACTAGCCTATCAGATGCAAAAAACCTTCTACATTTTTTAACAGAGCTTAATTAAAAAATAAGCGTAAATTCGGGAGGATGTAACATGACTGAAAACACACACTGACAGTATTTTCAAAAGTGATAAGAAAAGAGCTACAGGCATAAAAGTGAAAATGCACTTCTTCTTTCCAGGAGAACTCCAGTCTTACCAAATAAGGAGAGAGGGGGAGTCAAAGATAGACAGACTGACAGAGAGAGAGAAAGAGAGAGAGAATCTGGTCACTGTTGGGCTGATAAAACACCAAAAATCTCTGGGGTCATTGGAGGAATGTAGAACACACTCTCACATAAAAACAACAGTGTTTAGGAGTGTCCGATTACAAAAAAAGGCAATATTTTTTTCACATTTTTCCTGAGTTAAAAGTTGCTGCTACAATGCTCACAATGTTAATACAATGGTGTTATGGGTGGTTGTCAGGGTGTTGCTTACTGGTACTGGTTAAGTTAAAAGATTCCTCACACCAAGCCACTATGATGTAGCTCAGGTCCCTCCCTCAATGCCAGTCTATGTTGCTCATTTATCATCTGCCAGAAGCCAATCTTAAATTTGAAATGAATGCTTACCCAAACAAAAGAAATATATTCATGAAATAATAACAATAGAAAACGAACCATCACATGCTTCCATTTTGCTTTGGTGTGTGTTTATATTTGAAGGAAATAGTACGCATTCCTCTCTACTGGGGCCCACTGACCAACAGACAATTATCTCTCTTTGTCTCCCTCCCTTCATCACAGACTCAAGCACATTGTGCAGGGTTTATTTATCAGGAGGGTTGAGTTATTGAGATAAATGCATTCGATACAGAAATAGATCAATGTTAAAGGTATAGTTCCTAATGTTATTCAAAACAGAAAAACAGAAAATAATTTATTATTAAATAAACATTTTAAATAGAATAAAAAAGTTTAAAATTTAAGTTTAAATATTTTAAGTTTAAAATATTGAAATTGTAATAACATTTCACAGTATTACTGTTTTTTTCAGTTTTAATCAAATAAATGCAGCCTAATGAGCATATTAGACTTCCTTCAAAAATCATACCGACCCCAAATTGCACTTGAATATTTGAGTGTATTTCATGATGTGAGTAGTATAAAATTTAAGAGAAAAAAATGATTAACCTTATTTTTCCCATAAGAGCAGGTGTGGCAAAACAGCTTGTCGCTTGATATTGCAAACTGGAGTGTCTTACCATATTATTTTAATGTAATGTATTATCTTAATTATGAACACACTGGTTTGTGGTGCAAACAGTTTGACCATTTACTGCACTTTGTTATTCTTCTCGTTATTTCTCTACAGCTAATGAACCGGAAGTCTCGCCTATTCACTGAAAACGGCTTGCTTCCGCATTGAAAAATAAGGTGGATAGCTTCAGAGGACTTGGAATAAAGTGTAAAATCTACTACTTTGATCATTTTAGTTTAGTGTTGTATGGAAAAAAGCAGCGTGAACTTCCTTCAAAACAAAGGTCCCATAGAAGAAAGAAAATCATGTATGTTTTGAGCAACTTGAGGATGCGTAATTTATGACAGGATTTTCATTATGGGACAAACTATTCCTTTAATATTCAGTAGCTAACTAGTGATGAAAACCAGCACACACCGATGTATAAATGTACTCACTCACACCCCTACTCCTGATGTAGCTACTCAGTGTCACCAGCAGATGCATTTTAGAGTATAGAGGGCCTCAACCACACACAATCTTGAGAGCAGCCTTTGAAGTACAATAATTTTTCAAGTCCTTTAACTAAGTAGATCTGCACGTTCTGTGTTGGTAACAATTTCCACAGCAAAGTAAACGTCCATAGAAATGAGATCAGACTGTTTGACACTGATTTATGCGTTCAAAGATTTGTTTGACAATAATACAATACAAGCTTTGGACTACAATGGTTTATTAATACCAAAGAATGAAGGATGACTTGCTAAATTAAGTGGATTTCATGGAAATTATAAACTTTTCTCTAGGGTACGTGTGACCTTTGACTTCAAAGCCCAGTTTAAGTAACTAAACTTCCTGTCTTAACTGAAAATAAACCAGCGTAACATCCACACAAACACACACACACACAAACTGCTCACCCCTGAACTTCTTGGGTGGGTTGTTCAGGTCCCCTGCATCTGGTTGGATAACACATCGGTCATCAACCAACCTGATTGAAACAAACGAGAGTGTTACTCTATAGATGTTTGTACTTTTGGTTTGTCTGTGCATCTGCGCATTTGAGTGTGTAAATAATGGTGTGCACTTGTGAGTGTGCGCCTGTATTTAGCCTTTTTTGACCCAAAGCAGCAGCTTACTGGAATAGTCCAAATTCCACGGACCAGTCAGCCAAACAACACAGACACACACACACACACAGGGTTAAACTGCTGACAGCTGGTTATTCTTATTTACACATCAAAGATTAGCATTCAACCACAGCAGACTTTGTCATCTTGATCTTTAAAGGGTTTGATCACCCAAATATTAAAAATCTGTGAAAATATACTCGTCCTCTTGTCGTTCCAAACCTGTATTACCTTGGTTTCTTCCAAAGAACACAACAGGAGAAATTTTTGTACTAGTTGATTTTTTTTTTACAATAAATGGAGACTGATGCTCCATATGTCTCATACACTATATCAAAAGTCTCATCATAGGTTTGTTTAATGAAGAGGGTCAAAAATATGTAGTTTTTCCACTCTGCTAAACATCTCCTTTTGTGTTCCATGAAAGAAAGTCATACAAGTTTCCAAAAACACGAGGGTGAGTAAATGATGCCAGTTGTTTTGGGGTGAAGTATTCCTTTAAGATTTTTGTCAGCAGAAAACAGGGGGGTTAATGTTGAGGAATTAATAGAAAAAGAGTATGTGGACCTCTAACAAATGAGCTGGTTCTGCTTGTTAATCATTTATTTGCTGTAATAATCACTCTTGGAACAAATTCATTTGAAATGTCCTGCTCAAAATATCCGCTTTCAATTAAAGTTTATGAACATGCTATTTCAAAGCATTATATCATAACAGGGAGTGTCAATCAACTCACCCCAGAGTGCTTATGAAGCCACTGGTAGAGCCTTCAGCATAAAGGGAGCAAACATCCCCAATGTGCAGGAAACTTGACATTTTATCCACCATGGCAACCACTCCACCACCTGCAGAGGTTAGAGGTCATGACAAGGTCTGTGTGCAGGTTTATCATTAACAAACAAGCATAACAGCAGCTCTAACCATAAAAAGACCTATAGATTTACTAAAGTAAAGCAACACATATGTATGATGTGTGGTTAGAAGTGTAATTCACTATAGCACATAATACAAAAACAGAACTTTTTCAAATAGAACATATATAAATAAATAAAAGCTCTGCAGAGCTTTTTAAACAGAATGTTTTCACAAAAACAAAGGAAGAATATTCATGTCTAAACCAATTTGATGTCTTCAAAGACCGCAAAATTGGCTTAAGACCACAAGTGGCCCAATGCATGAACTAAATAACAACATGTGATATCAAATATCAAATATTTAATCATTGGTAACCCATGATGTGAAGAAAGACAAACAAGTTGAGGACTCTAAAACTGACTGATGCATCTTCATTCTTTTGTTATTATAGTTTAAGCTGAATCCATACTAAATTTATATTATTACTTTTCAAATTCTCAATTCCAGTTAAGTTTATCCCAAAATCTCATTCTTCCACTGAGTTTTGATAACCAGAAGCTGGCAAATTACAAGTTGGCCAGTTATTTATTAACTTAACTGGCTGGACACTCATTCCAAGTCCAGTGCATTGGAATACCATACTAAAAATAAACATTCCGTGTCAAATTTGCAACTGACATACTGTACCAACATACCAAAATAAATTTGAATGCTTATAAAATACAAAATACATAAATACAAAAAAGGATTCTATTTAAATTAACTCAAAACAACCGACTACTTTGAAGCTAAGGGCTAAATAATAATACTAATATGAATTTGTTATCTAAAATTACTTATTCTGTTTTAATAAAGTAATACTTCGAAAATAGATACTGTATTATTTACTCTCATAGTATTTCTGTAAATGGTATCACACATTTTCAAACTTAAATGCTATACTAGCCCAATCATCCCTTTGTTCACTTTAAAAATTGTGGTTTATCCAACATATTAAGACATGAAGACATGGAAATGTACTGATAAGACACATTTGATAAGAAATAGGTTTGCTGTATGACAAAAAGAAACAGGATTTGTGAGCATACTGTACTGTCAGTTCCATGTAACTCCATTGACGACTGTATCATAACCACAGATTCTTCCTGTTACTACTAGATTTGATTAACAAATGATTAGCCAACCAAACCGTTAATATGCACAGACAGAGAGAGAGAGAGAGAGAGAGAGATGTGCGGAGGAGGGATTTGCATGTGAAATTTCTTTCTACCTACAAAGCAAAAAGCATACAAAAACTGTTCTTTGTTATATATATTTGTAGGCTACTTATTGCAGCTTCATCTGATGCTATTGCAAGCGTAATGCAGATTCTGTCCCATCTTATCTGCTGAACATCAGCAGATCGTCCGTCTTGACAAAATAAACTAATTCGATTTTCTACCCTAGTCATCTGTCAAAACGAAAAAGACAGAAATGAGACCAGGCGTGTACACATTAACTTTATCCTGCAAACGCATTTGTGAAAAGCAGTCATTTTATGAACTGCGTGTCCTAAATGCGATTAAACTAACGGAACCAGAACTCTTCTTGACTTCATCTTAATATTGTTGTGAATTATTGCGTTAAACAGTATTAAACATCAGCGCCGGCCAAATGACACACTTTTGTCTTCCTCGTTGAGTTTGTATCTTTTTTATCCTTCAAAGTTTCTCATGGCAGTTTTTGTAACATAGGGGCGGGTTCAGCAGGGCGCGCGATGCTCTCCCGCAGATAAAATAAATATTTAATTAACCATAATTCATGAACAAAACTCTTTGTAGTCCATTCATTCTTGTGTAGTCTCTCTCTCACCTCTCTCCGACGAAGTTGGAGCAAAAGTGTCCGCGGTATTTTCTCAAACGTTTCGTCCTCAGTTTGAGAAAGTTATTATCCCGACTCCTCATAGAGTCCAGCAGCGGTCCATCGCCCGATGCTCGTCTCTTTTCGGCTCGCCGAGTGACTCTGTCAACAGTGCAGTACGACGGGATTCTGGGAAACCGTGTTTCAGTTGTGCTACGCCACTGCTATTTCAATATTCTGCCATATTCAAGAACTACAAGACCCAGAATTTCCCTTTCATTTGACTAAATAATTGTATTCTTCTTGTGAAGGGTCTATAGAGACTGTAAAGAGAAACTGTTTATTTATAGCCAAAATATGCAAAAATGTGTAAGAAGGGGTGACAAGCAAGTGATGTAACAAATTTTTTAATTGTTTGTTATTGGTGTTATTAAACTTGCCCCACTGCCGTTTTAAATTTTGTGCATGTTTCATTAAAGTGACTTAATGTAACCTAAATCATAAGCAACTCTACTTTAATTACCTGTATGCAAATGTACTATATAAATTAATTCAAGTGAAAATCAGCTGAGAAATTTCAACAGTACTGGAGATGCCTTAAGGGCCCCTATTGCTATACCAACTTCCATGCCATTTGCAGAAAGGCAGCATTTGAAAAGCTATGCACATTTTCATGAGATGTATTACTGTCACGAATTCGGCCTATGGACTTCCGTTTATTCACCACCAGAGGTCACCCTTTCCATTTCATTGACTCTCGCACAACACAAACTGTTGCCATGCACCCGGAATACATATCCCATCATTCTTTGCACGATTTGCCCCACTGCACTGATTGCACACAGCTGTTTCTAATCACCTCACTCACTATATAACACCCACTTTAACCACATTTCTCTGCTGAGTATTGTTTAGCCTGTACCCCTTTCCGAGTCTCCGTGTTTTCCTTGTTTTGCCTTGCCTGTTTTTGCGGTTTCTGATCTTTGCCTGTTTTCTTGGATTTCTCCCTCTCGTCTCGCCCCTGTGATTCTGTCTGCTGATCGGTGACCTACTCTAGCCCGGTGACTATTCTTGTGTTTTTGCCCGCCAAATACCTGTTTGCCATTGTTCGACCCTGCTGTTATACCACGTCTCTTTAATAAAAGCCTGCAGAAGGATCACATGTCTCACGTCTCGTCAGCCCGTTACAGAATACTCAGCCAAACAAGGATCCAGCAGCTATTCTGAGGAACATTGGCCAGGTATGGACACGGCAAGAATTTTGTTAGCCCTTAAACAAGGCCCCCGATCTTTGGAGAACCATATTCGAGAGTTTCTAGCCATCGCTCACTATTCTGATATACCTGACTGCTTATTGATAGAGTTTTTCTGTGATGGCTTAAATCAACCTCTTAGGACTAAGCTTAGACACGAGGGTCCACGTTCATCACTCGCTCAGTTCATGGATTATGCTTTGTTGACGGTCGGATCTTTGTTTACTGTGGGTGTCGCGGAGGAAGAACGCGACACAGTGTCTGTGACTGAAATGGCGGCTGTACCAGAGCACGCTCACAAGATGGCGGCGACAGCAGAGCACACTCACAAGATGGCGGACACAACAGCATCTAGTCAAGTCACGGTTGATCATCATGAGTCCGGTCAAGTAACAGTTTATTATCATGAGTCAAGTCTAGTCACAGCTGTTCTTCCTGAGTTCAGTCTAGTCACAGCTGATCTTCCTGAGTCGAGTCTAGTCACAGTTGATCGTCATGAGTCAAATCGAGTCACAGTTTATTATCCTGAGTCTGGATCAAGTCACAGTTGATCGTCATGAGTCAAGTCAAGTCACAGTTGATCGTCATGAGTCAAGTCAAGTCACAGTTCATTATCATGAGTCAAGTCACAGCTGATCTTCCTGAGTCAAGTCAAGTCACAGCTAATCTTCCTGAGTCAAGTCAAGTCACAGCTAATCTTCCTGAGTCAAGTCAAGTCACAGCTAATCTTCCTGAGTCAAGTCAAGTCACAGCTAATCTTCCTGAGTCAAGTCAAGCACAGCTAATCTCCGATCAAGTCACAGCTAAACTTCCCGAGTCAAGTCACAGCTAAACTTCCCGAGTCAAGTCACAGCTAAACTTCCCGAGTCAAGTCACAGCTAAACTTCCCGAGTCAAGTCACAGCTAAACTTCCCGAGTCAAGTCACAGCTAAACTTCCCGAGTCAAGTCACAGCTAAACTTCCCGAGTCAAGTCAAGTCACAGCTAAACTTCCCGAGTCAAGTCACAGCTAAACTTCCCGAGTCAAGTATAGGCAATGTTGATCGTCAATGAGTACTGTCAGGTCACCGCTGATATCAGGAGGTCGGTCAGGTCACAGTGTATTCATGAGTCTGGTCAGTACAGCTGATATTCATGAGTCTGGTCAGGTCACAGCTGATATTCATGAGTCTGGTCAAGTCACAGCTGATATTCATGAGTCTGGTCAGGTCACAACTGATATTCATGAGTCAAGTCACAACATCAGGGTCAGTCTTTCGGTATCCCAGTCTGGTATCTAGTGTGAGGGATACACCATTGGTGTCTGCACGCACAACTGGTATCCCCAAACCCACTCACTCTAACCCTTCTGTTCATAAACTAATTCCCCTGTCTGAAGTGTTTACCCTGATGGGGATCGCTTTTTGTTGTGTCTGGGCTGCATACACCACCACAGAACCCCCAGAGGCGGCGGCGCCCACTATTAGGTCTCCAGAGTTGGCGGCTGAAGCTACAGTATCTCCTGAGATGGTGGTGCTCGCTGCTGTGTTCCCCAAAGCAATGGTGCCCGCTGCAGTTTCTCCAGAGGTGGTAAGCATGCTGCAGAACCTCCAGAAGCGGCTGTGCTCGCTTCAGCTCCTTGCGTGGAGGTGGCGCCCAGAAAACGAACTTTCTACCTGTCATGTCAAGGTTGAAGGAACCTTTGCCAAACTCTCCCTGTATCCTGAGGGCACTACTGTGGAACCTCCAGAGGAGGCAGCATCCGCTGCAGAACCTCCAGAGGTGTCAGTAGTACCACCGGTAAACTCTCTGTCTGTTCTGTTCCGGCCAAGGAGGCCGTCTACGAGCTCTTTGCTCGTCCTGTTCCGGCCAAGGAGGACGTCTATGAACTCTCTGCTCGTCCTGTTACGGCCAAGGAGGCCGTCTATGAACTCTCTACCTGTCCTATCACGGCCACGGAGGCCACCTATGAACTCTCTGCCTATTCTGTTCCAGCCAAGGAGGCCGCCTATAAACTCTCTGCCTGTTCTGTTCCGGCCAAGGAGGCCACCGATGAACTCTCTGTCTGTTCTGTTCCGGCCAAGGAGGCCACCGATGAACTCTCTGCTCGTCCTGTTCCGGCCAAGGAGGCCGCTTCTCCACAGAACTCCCAGGGGCGGCAGCACCCACTATCAGGTCTGCAGAGCCGGCAGCTGAAGCTACAGTATCTCCTGAGGTGGTGGTGCTCGCTGCTGTGTTCCCCGAAGCGATGGTGTCTGCTGCAGTTTCTCCAGAGGTGGCGGCGCGTGCTACAGAACCTGCCGAAGCGGCGGTGCTCGCTTCAGCTCCTTGCGTGGTGGTGGCGCCTAGAAAAGCACATTCAACCTGTCATGTCAGGGCCGCAGAAACCCTTGCCGAACTCTCCCTGTATCCTGAAGGCACTACTGTAGAACCTCCAGAGGTGGCTGCATCCGCTGCAGAACCTCCAGAGGTGTCAGTAGTACCCACCTGTGAACTCTCTGCTCGTCCTGTTCCGGCCAAGGAGGCCGTCTATGAACTCTCTGCCTGTTCCTTTCCGGCCAAGGAGGCCGGCGATGAACTCTCTGCCTGTCCTTTTCCGGCCAAGGAGGCCGCCTATGAAATCTCTGTCTGTCTTGTTCCGGCCAAGGAGGCTGTCAATGAACAATCTGCCTGTTCTGTTCCAGCCAAGGAGGTCGTTTGGGAACTCTTTGTCTGTCCTGTCATGGCTATAGAGGCTGTTTGCGAACTCCCTGCTCGTCCTGTCATGGGTATGGAGGCCGTTTGGGAATCCTCATCCTGTCCTGTCCTGTCACGGTTATGGAGGCTGTTTGTGAACTTTTGTCTTGTCCCGACCAAGCCAGGGAGGCTGCCCCTGAACACTCAATCTTGTCTATCAACCCCAATGTTCTGACTGTGTTGTCTGTCTCTGCTCTCTCGTTGTTATAGTCTCTGCCATGGTCTCCTGATCGGTGTGGTTCACGAAGGGGGTTTACATGTTCCCTTGCTCAGCAGTGGTTGGCCTCTGCTCTGCCGTGGTGGTCCTCTGCCCCGCCGTGGTGGTCTTTGTCTGGTTTCTGGTGGTCCTCTGCTCTGCTGTGGTGGTCTTCTGTCCCGCCGTGGTGGTCTTCTGCTCCGCGTGGGGATCTTCGGTCCCGTCTGCTCAGCTGTGGTGGTCATCTGCTCCTGATGTCCTGCCTCAGTCCCTGCTCTCCTATTCCTTGGACTGGCCACTTCCGTTTCCGCGGACCGCTCCACCGCCCACCTGGATCGTTTAGTGTTTGGAGCGTCTGGAAGCCGTTCCTTGGGGGGGGGGGCTCTGTCACGAATTCGGTCCATGGACTTCCGTTTATTCACCATCAGAGGTCACCCTTTCCATTTCATTGACTCTCGCACAACACAAACTGTTGCATAGCACCCCGGACCACATATCCCATCATTCAATGCACTGATTGCACACAGCACTGATTGCACACAGCTGTTTCTAATTACCTCACTCACTATATAACACCCACTCTAACCACATTTCTCTGAGTATTGTTTAGCCTGTACCCCTTTCCAAGTCTCCGTGTTTTCCTTGTTTTGCCTTGCCTGTTTTTGCGGTTTCTGATCTTTGCCTGTTTTCTTGGATTTCTCCCTCTCGTCTCGCCCCTGTGATTCTGTCTGCTGATCGGTGACCTACGCTAGCCCTGGGACTTTTCTTGTGTTTTGCCCGCCATATACCGGTTTGCCATTGTTCTGACCCTGCCTGTTTACCACGTCTCTTTAATAAAGCCTGCAGATGGATCCACACGTCTCACGTCTCGTCAGCCACGTTACAATTACATTACTCAAGCTCATTTATCAGGGCATCAGGTCAGGGAGTTTACATATCAACAGAGTGAATTTGGATATCAATTAAAGTCATCTTGGGTAAAACAGATAGCAAAAACAGATTTTGATAACCTGATGTGCTGCCTTGTCAATTTGTATGATTATGCTGTATATCTGCAACTGTTCACATCAGACCAAAATTACTAAATACAGAAGACATACATTTAAACATCACCAAAGTAAATTTGGATAACATTTAATCCATTCTGTGTGAAAGATATTTGAGTAAGCTGTTATGCTGCTAAAATATAGAAGAGAGAAGCTTAGACATCGCCAGAGTGAATTTGAATAACTTTAAATGCATTCTATGTGAAATAGATTTCGGTAACGGATTTTGGTGACCTGTTATGCTGCCTTGCTAGATTTGGTGACCTCTTTGTGTGAATGTTGCTGTTCACATCAAAAATGCTTTCTAACCTATGGACCAGAGAAGTTTAGACATCGCCATAGTGAATGTAAGAGACTCTTAGGTTACTGCTTATTCGTAGGGGGAGCATCACAATGGGATGTCAGTTAAAACACCTTGAGGCAATATCCATTTACAAGTTTTATTTCACCAATGCCAGTACATGACTTCATCCACAGGTATCAGACTGATTTCTGAAATCTGTACATAGCCAAACACCATATGGAATAATCCAGAGCAGTGAACAAGGAATGAACTGACTACTGCTCAGAAGCAACCCTTCTTAAAGGCCCCTAATTGGAGCCAGAATAGGATGCAGCTGTCAACAGTGGGTGGAGCTACAATCACCATGTCATAGGTTTTCCAACAAGGCCGCCCCAAAATATGACATCATATTTTCAATTCTAGGAAATCACAATGACATAACATTAAAGCCTAGTCCTTAATAAAGGGTAAAGGAATAAGCCGGCTGACAGGCCGAACATAAGACTTCCCTTTGATCTTTATTTCAGCAACTCTAACACGGCCGTCCTTGCCCAAGAAAGTCTTCTGTACTTTACCAATGGGCCATAAAGCACGGGGGAGTCGAGGGTCCAAGATCATGACTACATCGGAATCTTCCAGGTGGCCTTGATCTTGCTGCCACTTTTGGCGAATTTGTAGATTCGGCAGAAAATTCCTAATAAAACTGGTCCAAAATTGATCCGCCAGAACCTGGCTATGTCTCCATCTTCTCTGAGATAAAGTATTAGAATCAGCATATATCACTTGGGGTAACGAAGCATCCTGCCGCCCCATGAGGAGCAAATTGGGGGTTACAGGATCCAAATCATCAGCATTAGAAGAGACATATCCTAGAGGTTTGGAATTCAATATTTCTTCAACCTCCACCAATACGGTTGTTAAAACCTCCTCAGTCACTACCTGACTTCCCAAGACAGAACGAAGTGCACCTTTGATAGATCGGATTTCCCTCTCCCACGTACCTCCAAAATGTGGAGCATAAGGAGGATTATAAGTAAATTTGATTTGATGATTCCACAACTTTTCTTGCAAGACTGGACTTAATTGGTTAAAGGCACTCTTCAGTTCACTTTCACCCCCATGGAAATTAGTTCCTTGATCACAGATCACTTCATAAGGTTGTCCTCTACGAGCTACAAAACGACAGAGTGCCATTAAGAAGCTATTAGTGTCAAGACTAGTCAACAATTCTAAATGAACACATCTAGTGGTCTGACATTTCAAAAGTAATCCCCATCGTTTCTCAGTCCTGCGACCAGACTTGATCACAAATGGCCCAAAACAATCCATTCCTGTGGACCAGAAGGGAGGTTTGAACAAATTGAGTTTAGATGGAGGAAGATCAGCCATCCTAGGAACTATTGGTTTTCCTTTCCATTTAGCACAATCCAGACACTTTCTTTGATATTTCTTCACAGCTTGCCTACCTTTTAAAATCCATTAGTAGCGCCTAAGATGAGCGTAAACTCTGTCTACTCCAGGATGACCCAACTTGGCATCTACAGCTGCAATCAAAAGTTGAATGACAGAATTTCTCGAATCAAGAATTATTGGATGAATGGTGTCAAGAGCCAGTTCTTGACTATGTCGAAGTCGCCCTCCTACTCTAATAACTTCAGCAATGGGATCGAACTCAGGTGCAAGAGTATACAATCGACTACTAGCTTGAACATTTTTCCCAATTCGCAATGCACCATACTCCTTGGCGAAATCCTTCCTTTGAGCCTGTCGCAACAGGAGAAGTTCAATCTGAGCCTTGTCCAGCAAAGAGTTATCAGGGTTAACTGCCACAGCTTCAACAAGCTCATCCCACGACTTGTATTGCTGAACATCAAGATTCACAAGGTTATCCTCAGCATTAGCAAGGCCACAGAACAGAGTCTTCCTCAACTCTGTAGCATCAACAGAGTTCTCAGTCATACCAGGGAATTTTGGCCACTGATCAGGGTCAGAATAAAGGAAAGCAGGGCCTCTAGTCCAATGATTCGGTTTGACTAGATCAGTCAGATTCTTGCCTCTAGTAATATCATCAGCTGGATTGCTAGTGGTGTTAACATAACGCCATTGTTCAGAAGCAAAGTACTCTAGGATTTCAGTAATGCGGTTTGCCACAAATACTTTATAGCGGCAAGTCTCAGAACGAATCCAGTTAAGTACTGTCATCGAATCAGACCACAGTATTGTTTGGTGAATGAGCAGATCAAGTTCCCTCTGCAACAGATTTGCCAATTGAACCCCGGTGAGGGCAGCACACAATTCTAGACGAGGTATAGAAATTGACTTACGAGGTGCAACCCTGGATCGGGCCATCACAAAAGAGACTAGAACTTCACTCTCCTGATTCACAATCCTTAAGTAGGCCACTGACCCATAAGCCAATTCTGAGGCATCACAAAATACATGCAACTCCCTCCTAATGGAATTTCCATCAAGATCAACCGGACCATACATTCTTGGTAGTTCAATGGAAGCGATAGCAGGAAGTTCACTCTCCCATGCTACCCAGGCCTTCTTAATACCCTCAGGTAGCGCTGGATCATCCCATTGTCTTCCTTTACTCCACAATTGTTGCAGCAGGACTTTGGCTCTAGTGGTAAAAGGTAGATGGAACCCTATAGGGTCATATTGACTTGCCAGGACCCTATAAATATTGCGCAAGGTAAGAGAATCATAAGCAATAGGACGATGTTTATAACAGAGGGTATCTCTGGCACAATGCCAAATTAAACCCAGCATGCCTTCACTAGGATCTGAACAGTCTTGACTTAACCAGAGTTCAGTGTGGGCAGACTTTGCGGTGCTGGGCAGATCCTCCACCACCTCCGCAACATTACTTGCCCACTGTCGAATTTCAAAGCCTCCATCTCTCAAATGAGTCCGTAATTTCCCAACCAGCTCCTTTGCTGTTGGGATGTCCATAACACTTTGTAGACAGTTATCAACATAAAAGGCCTTGGTGATAGACTCCTTAACATCTTCACAATCCTCTGGCAGAGCTCCTACATGTTTTTGCAAAGCATAAATCGCACAGCAAGGGCTACAGGTGGTTCCAAATGGCAAAACTTGCCATTCATAGACATCAACTGGCCTATCCTGTCTCATGCTTCGCCACAGGAAGCGCAGGAGGGATTTATCAGAAGGCAATAGACCAACTTGATGAAACATGGACTTAATATCACCACTAATGGCCACAGGACGCTCCCTAAAACGAAGGAGTACGCCCAATAAGGATGACCCTAAAGTCGGACCAGGCAGCAGGTGAGCATTCAGTGATTCTCCTTTGAACATATAGGAACAGTTAAACACTAATATATTCTTTCCATTATGCTTAACAAGATGGTGAGGCACAAACCAAGACTCACTACTTTCAAAGGCTTCTTCATGACTCAACTTTCTCACATAACCAGACTCAACCAATTTCTGAATCTCTCCTTCATAGATAAGGGCCTGCTCCGGATTGCGTATCAGTTGGCGCTCGGTCCGTCGGAGTGATGACATAACTGCCGCTTTAGGAGCATTAAACAGGGGTGCATGTTTTGAAATGAAGTAGAGGAGTGGCATATCTAGAGACACCATCCACCATGTCTCTTGTTGTCAACCGGTCAAAACAATCCAGGGCATACTGGTCCTGTTTGGACCGTATACTGGTCTTTTCACTCTTGTAGGGAAACACGTCCACTTGCCACAACCGCTCTACATCCTGTTGGAGCTGAGAGGGAATAGAAATCCCAGAAAGAAACAGACATTGGGTTTCAGTCTCATTTGATTCAGCTGACGACACTGGACCTTGAAGAGCCCATCCCAATCTAGTATGAACTGCGGCTGGTCCCCCATGAGGGCTAAGACGAACTTTCTCTACTGGAGCTAAAAGATACGGATGATCAGCACCAATCAAAAGCATAGGCTGGACTTTATTAAATGGTTCCAGTGGAAGTCCATTTAGATGCTTGAATCGTTTTAGAAGACTAGGCATGGGAGAGGATTGCTCAGGAAGGCCCAATCCCTGTGCAGTAAAAGCCCCTTGGATCCGGTATTCCTGATGAGAATTTGCTGAAGAAATTGTAAAATTCACACTGGCTCCTCTCAGGACCTCTGTGTCCTGACGCACCGTTCTTAACACTAGTGATTCAGCTGTGCCCTTCAATCCAAGATAGAGCTGAAGATCTTTGCCCGAACCCGAAGGGACCCGATGGGTTCGGTCGGGTTCGGGCTTAATTTATATAATTTTACACGGGATCGGGCCGGGATCGGGCAGGGCTCGGGCGGTCATGTGATGCGTTTCGATTAGCGCGAGAAAGATGCGAAAATGGATGCTGAGGAGGTGAAACGGAGGCTTGCCTCTGGCGATTACGTTTTGGTTGCACCAGCAACTAAAGCAAAGTCTGACAAACCATCCTACCCAAAACTTGCAAAATTAGCCAGATCAGTACTATGCATCCCGGCCAGTAGCAGCAGCAGTGAAAGGGTGTTCAGTGCTGCTGGACGCACCATCAGTGAGCGCAAAAGAGCTAAAGGCAAAAGAGCTGTGTGCGTGCGCACATTTGAATAATGTCGGGCTGTAAACGGGTTCGGGCTTTTAAAAAGCTGTCAATCAAAATGTACTTGTCGGGCTCGGGCCGCATTCTGTCGGGCTCGGGCTCTGTCGGGCCTAACTTTTAAGGCCCGATTACAGCTCTAATCCAAGATGCTGTGCTGCTAGAGGTAAAAGCATCGTCCTTTCAGAACCATCATCTAGGATGGCATAAGTCTCCATACAGCTACTATTATGGCTCAGCAAAACCTTAACAACTTTCAGTACAACTCTTGGGGAACAGCTTGGGCGACTAAGCAAGAACACACCAGAGTCTGGCTTCTTCTGATTCACCTCATGTAAAATTCCCAGGTGTTTACCTTTACATTTAGGACAGCCTTTCTTTAGGTTACACCGAGAGGCCTGATGAGCCCTGCCACATCTCCAACAGCAATGATGCTCTTTAATCCATTTTCTCATATTCTCCAAATCAAGTAGGCTAAAGGCCTGGCATCTACTGAGGTGATGATCGTCACTTCTACAGAATGGACATGGGAACCTCAGCAACTCCTTTCCCTCAAAACTGAAATTTCGAACGGGACTTAAAGAATCACTGATCTTCTCCACTGGAACACTACTCACTCCATGAAGAATGGTTGTAGTTGGTTGATACTGCCTTAGTTTCCTCTCCGTCTGAAAATGGTCATTAGGTCTCCGCCGAACCACACTGACTTGTCCTACTATTGCTTGACAGTCTGCTTCCTCCTGCAGCCATGAAGAGAAATTCACCAAGTTATAGGGTTCTCCTGGTCGAGTAGCTCTACTATGCCGGATGTAATTAGCAACTTGTTCAGGGGGGAGTTTACTCAAAAGTTTCTGTACATGAGAAGCACAGGCCAACTCTGCTGCTCCTTCACCTTCACCCCAAGACTGTAACATCCCCACCAAGGCACGAATACGAACTGCTAAGCTACTGAAAGCTTGTGAATCACCAGTTTGAACAGTTGGGAGGCTCATAGTCTCAGCAATTTCTTTTAAAACCAATTGATGTGGCAGACCATATTTCTGCTGGAGGGCTGCCCACACTACACTGAAAGGCAGAGGATGGTTAGAATAAGCCAAAACTAAGTTGCGTGCTGAATCCAATTTTAAATGGTCTAAAAGAATATGGAATTTGTACTGCTCAGTCTCATCTGGGGGTAATAAATTCTCCAGAGCCATCTTTAACATTATAAATTGTTTAAGATCCTCTTTATAGAGATATGGAAATAAAGGTCCTTCAATTCGACAAGATCTTGGAGAATAACGTACCTGGGCTTTTGGCTCATATCCTGTTTGAGAACTTGAAACAGGCGGTTGAACTAAAGACTGAGAAACACAAGGTATAGGATTATTCCGTTGCATCTGGTTACTTTGTTGTTGCACAATAGGTCTCACAAAAAGAGGTGAAGGTAAACTAGGCATAACTAATGGTAATGAAGACTGAACATCCTGATTTGCCTGCTGGATACAATCAGCCATATTTCCACTTTGAGCTGTAATGGGTACAGATGATTGAGTAATCGTGCCGGATGCCAAAGATGTCAATGGAACTGATAATTGACTAATAGGAGGTTCAGTTCTAACCACTGAATTATGCAAACGCCTGCTGTGAGAATGGTAAATACTGAGACGATGCCATGATACCCTGGGGATCTTGTGCTTGTTGATAAACAGCATTCATAGGAACTGGCAAATGACTTGGATACAAAGGGCCTGGTACTGGTGGCCAAAATCCAGGATATACTGGGCCAAACAATGGTGGATTCATAGCCCAAGGAGGGATCGATGGTTCCACTGCAGGTCTAGATGCATAAGACTGACCTGATAACTGATGATGTGCATCAACCCAAGGATTTAGAGCATATAAATTAGGGGGCATGAACTGACTGGCCGGATGCTGTGAACTTCCCATCAAAGTAGACAAATGAGGAGCATGAGGGCTCTGAACTGCAGAAAGCTGCCTTGCCACTGGATAGCTAACGACATTCTCATCAGCAGGGACTTGATTTACTTGTGATACATTAAAATCAGGAGCTAACTGGGATTGAGGAGTCAGTACCATAGAAGAAGGAGGTGGAGGCAGAGAGGACGCTCTACTCACACATGGCGGTAACTTCAACTCAGGACTAGCGTTCACATGATGTTGTTCCTGTAGATGAACTCGGAGCTCTTGAGCTAATGCTACAGCTGAAGCAATCCCCATAGAAGGTATGAAAGACTCCTTATCAGGTGAGGGCAGTGCAGATCAATTTTGGCTACCTTCTTCAGATGACCAAGAACTTCCTGAAGAACAAATCCTATTAACTCTGGAATTTATCTGCTTCACACTTCGGCCTAATTCCATAACAAACTCCTTCAACTGCTTCATTTCCCGTAAGATAGGGTCACAAGGTTCAGAATAACTCTCTCCGGCATCTTCACTACTGCTTTGGACTGGGGCTAAGGAAACTGACTGGCTAGTTCGAGGAGGCTTCAATGGCGGTAAGGTAGTCTCATAGTCCTCAAGATAGACTGGAGGCTTAGTCTGTCTTGAAGACTCTCGACGAGGTGGTACATGGCATTGGCTAGTATATTGCTCTTGGTCCATTGGGATGCTCAATTCCGGCTCGAAGGACCATGTAAGAGACTCTTAGGTTACTGCTTATTCGTAGGGGGAGCATCACAATGGGATGTCAGTTAAAACACCTTGAGGCAATATCCATTTACAAGTTTTATTTCACCAATGCCAGTACATGACTTCATCCACAGGTATCAGACTGATTTCTGAAATCTGTACACAGCCAAACACCATATGGAATAATCCAGAGCAGTGAACAAGGAATGAACTGACTACTGCTCAGAAGCAACCCTTCTTAAAGGCCCCTAATTGGAGCCAGAATAGGATGCAGCTGTCAACAGTGGGTGGAGCTACAATCACCATGTCATAGGTTTTCCAACAGTGAATAAAAAAAAAACACTTGAAAGCCATTTGAAAAACTTCCTATTTTGTCAGATTTAATGGCCCTGCTGATTATCTTCAGCTGTCCACATCAGAACAATCAGACCAAAATCCTTTAAAAATACAGAACAGATAAGGTCAGACATACAGTGGCTCTCACTAATATTAGCACCCTTGGTAAATATGAGCAAAGGTGGCTGTGAAAATAAATCTGCATTGTTTATCCTTTTGATCTTTCATTCAAAAAAAATTCACAAACTTCTAAACTTTTATTGAAGTAAAACAATTGAAACTGAGGGGAAACTCACATTATGAAATAAATATTTTTCTCTAGTTCAAGGTAGCCACAGTTATTGGCATCCAATTATTGCAACGTCCTTTTCCCAAGTTCTGAGTTTTCTCCTATAATGCCTGATGAGTTTGGAGAACACCTGACAAGAGATCAGAGACCATTCCTTCATCCAGAATCTCTCCAGATCCTTCAGAATACCAGCTATTCTGCTGGTGCGTCGTCTCTTCAGTTCACCCCACTCATTTCCTACAGGGAACTGAGACAGCCATGGCAGAAGTTTCATTTTGTGCTCAGTGACACATTTTTGTGTTGATTTTAATGTTTGTTTTTGATTATTGTCCGGTTGGAAGAAACAAACATGGCCCATTATAGGATTTCTTACAGAAGCAGTCAGGTTCAGATGTTTTATCTGGTGGTATTTGATAAAATCCATGATGCCATGCATCTGAACAAGACGTCCAGGACCTCCGGCAGATAAAAAACAGGCCCACATCATTATGGATCCAGCAGTATATTTAAACATGGACATGGGGTACTTTTTATACCTGTTTGCACCAAACCCATCTGCTGCCAAGAAAGCTCTTTTTTTTGTTTCATCCTGACCAAGACGCCAGTACCATGTTAGTTTTAGTTTACGTTGGAAACAGTTTCTTCCAGTCGTGTCTGACAAATGCGGATTGTTTTGGATTGAGCCCAGAGTTTTTTTTCTTGAACCCATGTTGAACATAATGTGGTGATGTAGGGGCTGTTTGATATATATTTTTAGGCTTTCTGACCCCAAGATTCAACTACTCTCTGCAATTCTCCAGCGGTGATCCTTGCAGAGTCTTTGGCCACTCAAACTCTCCACCCCACTGCATTAGGACGATATAGACACATGTCCTCTTCCAGGCAGATTTGTAACATTTTATGTTGATTGGAAATTCTTAATTATTGCCATGATGGTGGAAATGGGTATTTTCAATGCTTTAGCTATTTTCTTACAGCCACTTTCTAATTTGTGAAGTTTCAACTACCGTATTGGCTTCCGCAAATAAGACGACATGATTATAAGACAAACCCCCCTTTTTCCAGATGTACCTTTGGAAAAAGGCTTTTTAAAAACCAAAAAAAAAAATTCTCAGTAAAACACATTTTGTCTTCAAATATTTTCATATTGAATATTTTTCCTATTTTAATTTTTTGTTTTGAAAGTATGGTAAAAAATGGTCAAATGTACCAACAATCACATTTAAATAATATACACTGTTGAATACCATTTAAAAAAAAAACAGGTAGGCCCATCTGGAAGTAGGACATTTAGACTATCTATCTAATAGTAGCCTACCAAAATCTTATTAACAGTAGAAGTTAAATCTTACTGTAGTCTTCCAATCTGGGTACTGTCTTACGTTTTAAAATCACAGAGAGAGTTTGGTCGCATCAGGTTAACGTGACAGTCACGACTCATGCAGCGTTAAGGTTTTCTTTTTCTTTTGTTTTTACTCGCGATCTTTACAACACGCATTACATTACGTATTTCATGGCACACTCGTTTTATGCGTATTTGGCGCCACCTATTGTTGTGGGTGTATTATTGACATGTCAAAGTCTAGGGACGCGTTTTTTCGATGTAGTGGTCATATTTACAACAAAAAACATCGTCTTATATTCGGGTCAATACGGTATCTTGTTCGGCCTACAATAAGAACTATTATCTTCTGGATGATAGATGATTAAGGGAATTTGGCATTTGTGCTCCTCATATTTATAATCCTGTGGAACAGGAAGTCATGCGAATGCAAATGTTTCTAATAAAATACTCAATAAATTCACAGTAACACCAAAATTCAGTTTACACATTTCTGCTCTCCTACTGGTTATATATACTACAACAGTTATTTTAGAAAATAATTGCTTTTACACATTTTTTATGATTTTTTATTATGACAAATAGTTAACTTCAACACACTGTACTTTCTCCAAATTCAATTCACACATCACTGCTCTCCTGCTGGTTATACTACAACACTTATTTTGAAAATAATTGCCTTGTGTAGCAGTGTTAAGTCAGGTATGGCCAGAAACCATCAAGAGCTGCTCTATGAAATTATGGTTATACTTGAGAATTAAGCAGAACGGTGCAGAGGCTGTATTAATGTGGATTCCTGCACATAAAGGAATAATGAGGAATGAGAGATTTGACAAGATTAGCCAAACTAGCCATTAAAAAAGTAACTATAGACACAAACAAAAAGCTGTCGAGATCAGAAGGGAAGGGTATTGCTTGGGAAAGAGTTATTAGGAATGGCAGAAGCAATGGGATCAAGAAACAAAAGGACGACATCTATCCTTGTTTAAAAAAGAGTTGGTATTGTGGAAAGCAAGGGGGAAATAGGAGAGAGGAAACAATAATGAACAGACTAAGAAGGACACAGTAAATTAAATATCACACTCCATATTATAGGGAAGCATCCAACTGGATTCTGTGATCAGTGTCAAACCTTGGAAACAGTTGAGCATGTGATTACTGTGTGTAGGAAATATGAAACTGAGAGAAAGAATATGATAAAAGAAATGGAAAGTGTAGGACTAACTGGACGTGGACTAAAGGACATATTAGAATGTGGCGGAAAAAGTCAAGGAAGAAAATATCTGTTCTGTTTTCTTAAAGGGGTCATATGATGCGATTTCAAGTTTTCCTTTCTCTTTGGAGTGTTACAATCAAAAAAGGGGTGATTGTGCATAGATAAGATCCCTTAAGTTGCAAATACTAAAGTCTCAAAAACAAAGAGATATTCTTTATCAAAGTTAAGACTCTGCCACACCTCCCTAAAACGGCTCGTTCTAACACGCCCCCACATATCTACCTCACTATGTTGGAATATTTGCATAATGCGCCCAAATGTTCACTCAAAGAAAGAAGGCGTGGTTTCAGGAACAGCAGTAGTGTTGAAGCAGCCATGTCATTTGGTATTGACTGTTCAAATGCAGAGTTTTTTTGCTGCGGCGCCCGGGGAGCAGTTGGGGGTTCGGGGGCTTGCTCAAGGGCACCTCAGTCATGGTATTGAAGGTGGGAGAGAGTGCTGTACATTTACTCCCCCCACCTACAATCCCTGCCCGGGTACGAGACTCGAACCCACAACCTTTGGGTTATGAGTCTGACTCGCTAACCATTAGGCCCTAATAATGTACAGTATTTGAAAAATAATGTGTTTTTTGAACATTAAAGCATGTCAACATATTCTGTTACACCAAATACACAAAATAATGATCTTTAAAAAGCATCATATGACCCCTTTAAAAATACAAGACTGATGACGAGGATTTGATTCCAGAAGATGGCAGTAATGCAACTTCTAGGATGCAAGCTGCCGTTAAAACTTGAAGAAGAAGAAGAAGCGGCTACACATGTCAGCTGACTGATCATATGACTCTCACCATGAGCAGAGTTGACACTGGCTATGGCATCAACACTGAGCAGTTCTGTCGTTTTATTTCTCTGCATTTTCGCAGTGCGTAGTGATCTAGGCGACACTGTGCTCGAACAGCAGTCGTCGGAGTCACAGGGCACGGATTGTGGTTGTCAGGGTCTGAAAAGGGATGTTACTGTTGATGTAACTGATGAAAACAAACGGGAACATCACGATGATGCAAATATATACTCCAAAACAGCAAACGAAAGTCCACACAAGACAGAGCATGATATACGCAGTAAGGCAGGTTTGTTCAATTTAGTACTTATGTTTGCAGTTATCATGCTCCTGACGAGTAAAGTGTTGTTTCATACTGTTTTTTGTGAAATACAAAAGGAGAATTTTTAATCTATATAAAAAATAGATGGCTGTCAAGTTGGTATACTGCATTTAAATTAATTCTATAAATGTAAAATCATGTGGTAGCTTTTTGTGTGGAACACATCAGTTGAAAATCTCGCTTGACAGCCATTCACTTTCATTATACGGACAACATAGACATTCTGCTATAAATAACTTTTCATTTAAGAAAAAAGGTCATATAAGTTTAAAAATACATGATGATGAATATGTATTTTTATTTTTGTTGAATTATTGTTTTAAGACATCTGAATGTCTTGTGTGTAGCTGGTGCTGCTGCAGGGAGGTTGGTTTATGATGGGAACGGATGACCCAGGAATACCACAGGATGGAGAGGGGCCACAGAGGAGAGTGAGGCTGGACCCTTTTTACATTGAAGAGCATGAAGTCACAAACCAGCAGTTCCAACACTTCACCAACCAGACAGGATACATCACTGAGGTAAATAACAACCGTTTAATGGGCCATAAGACAAATAATCAATATACATACTCGCTCAATCAGCTACCTGTATCTACAGGTTGAGCGTTTTGGAGACTCCTTTGTTTTCGAGGGACTGCTGAGTGAGGAGGTGAAGAGCACTCTGTCACGTGCGGTGAGCAATATGTACACATACATTTTAATTATTCTGTTAACTATATTGATAGTTTAGTATTGGGTATAAAATATTTACATTTCAAAGCTTTCTTTCTTCCTTTCTTTTGGTGGCAAATATGGATCGCTTGTTGCTGGCTGTACATTTTCCCTACATATTTGTACACTACACTACAATTTACAGTTTGAAGAGACTTCGTAAAAACAGCAGCTGTTTCATTTCTTCCTTTGATTCCTTCCTTTAATTTTTAGCAGCCATTACTTCAGTCTTCAGTGTCACATGATCCTTAAAGGGGTCATCGAATGCAAAATTCACTTTTGTTGTTGGTTAAACATAAATGTGTGTTGGAAGTGTGTGTACACAAGCACGCTCTAATGATAAAAATCCACCCAGTGGTTTTTTTTAAATCTCCTTTCTCAAACCAGGCTGTTCTGAGATTCAGGCAGAACAGAATGACGTAGTTATGCTACAGGCCCCTCCCCTGATAGTTTGATTGACAGTAGCGTTTCGGCACAGACTGGACTAGTGTCTTACCTTAGACCCGCTCTGAGTGAGCTGTCATCAGTCCGCCATTGTGTCGACTCCGGTGCAGGGGAAGACAAGACTGTCTCAGATTAAGCGATTGAGGTGTTTTGTTGTTGGATGTAATAATGAACATAGCAGTCGTCATTTACTCCCGACATCTGAGCCGCTGAAGACGCAGAGGATTAATGTTACTTTCGTTTTTGAAGGGAATGCGCCCCCGATCTGCCTAAATGCGTTTAAGTTCGCGCAAATCATTCATGATCCAGGTTCATCTACAGAAGAAGTGACTATAAGGGTCTTTTATGAATATTTGCAAATCACCTTTCCTAATAACGTACTAGTTAGCAAGTTTCGCGGGAGAACTGACGTTACAGTCGGCTCACCCCACGGAAGAGAGGGGGGGGGTGAGCAGAGCTCATTAGCATTTAAAGGGAAATGCAACAAAACGGGTTGCTGTGAAAAGAGCTGATTTTAACAAGTTAAAAAGGGTGTTTTTTTACACTACCATTGAGAAATTTTAACCAAAGTATGTTACAGACTTTTCATTACGACCCTAAAGAATCATATCAACTTGTGGAAAATGGGCATCCGATGACCCCTTTAAAAAATTGTTCTAATGCTCAACTGTTATTGGTGCTCATTTATTAATGGTTCCTATTATCAGTATTGAAAACAGTTTTTCTGCTTAATATTTTAGTGGAAACAATGATACCTTTTTTAGGATTCTTTGATAAATAGAAAGTTAAAACAGCATTTATTTGAAATGGAAATATTTTGTAACATTATGAATGTCTTTACTGTCATTTTTTGATTAATTTAATGCATCCTTGCTGAGTAAAGTATAAATTTTTTTTTTTTTTTTTTTTGGTTCAAACATTTGAATGGTACGTGCATAACAGTTCACAAATATCAAGTGTTTTCAACTTGCTAATTATAAGGAATGGTTCTTAGTTACTAAAACGGCCATAGGGATGATAATTTCCGAAGGTCATGTGACAATGAAAACTGGAGTAATGGCTGTTGAAAAATCAGCTTTGCCATCACAGGAATAAATTACATTTTAATATATTAAAATATAAAAAAAACATTTAAACTGCAATATTTAGTCGGCCGGACCGATATTGGTTTTTGACAGCCGATGCCGATATCTTAAAGAGGGTGGCCGAAATAAAGCCAATATAATTATATTATTGTAATTAAATTTTAAATCATTTGAAAATGGATTAAAAATTATTGTGTAAAATAAACATACTTATACTTTAGATGACAAAAGTATTTTTCACAAATAAATAAATATTTAATAAACATATAATTAAAAAGGAAGTAAACACTGTAACCAACAGAGCACTCGGTATTCTTGGAAGTTTGTGTGCATTGGGAATCATATTTTGTCAAATAAAGCCAAGGTAACACTCATAACACACATCATACATACAACACATAGTGAAAATGACATGAATATGACATTGGGCAAATGCATAAAGCGCAGCATAATTTAAAATCACAAGTTTAAAGTTTGTCGATCGCACGTCTCCAGTGAAGCAGGACTCTCCTCTTGTCCACATTCACGCAGAGCACACGCGATCATGCAGGACACAAATGCACACCTCACAACTGGATCCGACTAAGTTTGCAAGGTTTGTGAAATTAAATGTTCATTAGTCATTCAAAGATTTGTTTAAATTATATAAATGCTGATGGCAAACGAGAAAGTATTATAATGTTTGCCTTTCTATTACTAATTATACAAAAGTAATCGTTTAAATACTTTTGTTTAACAGTTCTATCTGATTATTACACAGACTTCTGTCCGTATTAGACAGAACTGTTAAAGGGGTCATATGATGCTGCTAAAAAGAACATTATGTTGTGTATTTGGTGTAATGAAAAGTGTTTATGCAGTTTAAGGTTAAAAAAATACATAATTTTCCACATACTGTACATCAGGTTGCCTCTAGCCTTTCTAAAGAGCGTTTTTGAAGCTCAAAGTGGGCGGAGCGGGCCGTTGCCATCTCAGCAGCGCATCACCGCGTGTCACTCCCGGATAATCGAAAATGGGCAAAGAAGCGGGAGCTGGTTGCTGAAACCACGCCCTCCTAGCTCGACGGTGGTGACAGCAGCGGCAATCCACCTGCCACTCAAGTGGCCACGCCCTTAATTATGCAGAACTTTAAGGCTTAATATAGTTTAAACGGATGAGTTATAAAAAAATTCCTCCCCCCACAATTGTCATGAAGGTATTGGCAAAATTAGCTATATAGACCAAAAATACTTTTTTGAACCAGGCTGTAAACATGTTTCTGCTTTAAATTTGGGCATTTTAACATGGGAGTCTATGGGACTGACTCCCTTTTACAGCCAGCCTCTAGCGGCCAGTTGACGAATTACAGTTTAAGTCACTTCCATGTTGGCTTCACGAGAGAGCTGATGGACGGGAGCGGGGAGGTTGCCGCGTGGTCCCGGGACGACAAGACAAAAACTATAAAACATTACAAACCAGCATTTGTTGCATCCAGTGGGGACATAATTATGTATTATAATGACTTATACTGTTTTTATGCGTTGCGTATCGCGCTGCATAAACATGAAACCATGTCTGGCGAAACGACAAAGAACAAGCACTACTCTACACTGCTCAAAACTCACGTTTGAATCATCAGTGGCAAATCCTTTAAATATAAAAAACGTGCTTACAGGCTGTGAGTCAGCAGCACCAGACTGTCCTTGCAAAGTTGAAACTGCCCAACTTTATAGAAACAGCCACCGCAAGTGTAGGCTGCTCTCCAAGGAAACAGTCCTCGTCCTCTGTAAAATGCGTTGCTCACATCTTAATATTTGGGTTGAACTGTTCGGGAACAGTGTTGTAAATACAGCTTAACCATTGATTTCTAGTGGGTCCTCTTTTGGAAGGCCAAACAAGGTAGTTTCGCTTTCACAACAAAACACAAAACAGCGTCTCCCCGACAGGCAGCAAGCTCCAACAATAAACAGCGGAGATAAAAGTTATGCAGTCTTCTTTTCGTGACATTTTGGTGGCGCGGTGGCGTTGGCAAACTCACCAATCGTGTGTAGATATTAGATATGTGGGGCGGGGCGTTTGTTAGCACGCAGACGTTTTAGGTAGGCGTGGTTGATTCTTAAATTTTATAAAGAATATCTCTTCAGATTTGAGACTTTTGTCTTTGCAAATTTACAGATCTTCTTGATGCACCAAGAGCTTGTAACACTTCAAGAGAAAGGAAAAATTTAAAAATGGCATCATATGACCCCTTTAATGACGACAGCGAACAAGAGGGAGAACTGTCGTTCTCAGCGCCGTCAAAATAAAAGTCCCGCCTCGAACGCATCGGCCAAACAGAAAAACTTGTCGGCCGACCACTGAATAAATTATACAAAATTACAGTTTTTTACATAATTTGATCAAATAAATTCACCTAAATGTGAAAAAAAACATCCATTCTTCTATAAGCCGTCTCTTTGGTGTCTGCATGAACGAGAACTTTGAGATATTAATCTCCAATATCACCAAAAATCGTCATGACCGAGTTTATTGATAAAGAAGAGGAATTTCCTTTGTCAAGTATAATTATGGTCAGTAGGTGGCTGCTGCTCCTTGGTGGTCACCAGTTAAAGGTGCAGACTGGAGACACCCCGAAGGACCAGATTCAACCATAGAGCACAGGTAAATAAATAAATACTAAAAAAGTAATACCACAATGAGCAAGTATACTGACATGACTGTAATATCACCAATTAATACTGGAAATCATATGATATGTTTTCAAGTCATATACCTGTTTAGAAGTCATATTATTAAACATAATCTCTGTGTTTTTCTCTAGGATAAATCACCCTGTGCTGCATGTGTCATGGAGTGATGCACAGGCATACTGTCACTGGGCCAAACGCAGACTTCCTATTGAAGCTGAGTGGGAGTTGGCCTGTAGAGGAGGATTGCAGGATAGGTGTGTGTGTGTCTGTGTTTTGTTCATTGTTTGTCCATTTTAATGTGTTTTTAACTTATTCTTTATCTGTCGCTCTTGTTAGGCTGTACCCATGGGGAAATAAACTAATGCCCAGAGGGCAGCACTATGCTAACCTGTGGCAAGGAGATTTCCCTAACCACAACACAGCGGAGGACGGCTATGCTAACACATCACCGGTAACACAAAGTAGCCCTTTATCCTGATTTACATGTGTACTGAGTTTTAAATTTAGAGAGGAGAAATTACAGAACACTGACCGATTACTTGGTGCTTTGGGCAGGTGATGTCATTTCCTGCAAATGGCTTTGGGCTGTATGACATGGTGGGAAACGCATGGGAGTGGACAGCAGACTGGTGGAATGTGCATCACACTACAGAAGACAAGTACAACCCTGTAAGATAATCATGAGTGAACGATTCGCACATCCATAAATTAAAGGTCTTTCATTTATGCATATAAGGCTGTTCATGTGTTAAAGCCTTACCCTTATGACTCCTTTCATAGAAAGGACCAGAAACAGGGACAGACAGAGTCAAGAAAGGAGGATCCTACATGTGCCACAAGGTAAAACATGCACAAAGCCATCTAATGTATGACTGCCATTAGCACATCAGGTTTATTAAGGTGGGGGATATTTTATGTTAGCTAACATTGTCAAAATTTAATACTTTTATATAGCAAAAAGGATTCAGATTATCAAAACTGACAGTAAAGACATGTTACAAAAGATTTCTATTTGGAATAAATGCTGCTCTTTCTTACTTTCTATTCATCATGGAATCCTGAAAAAATGTTTAATGGTTTCCACAAAATTATTACTTATTACATTATTATTTATCAATAAATGCACGTCATGACTATTTTTGGCTATATTTGGAGACCTTGTCCAAAGTTTTGAACAGTAGTGTAAAGCTAGTATGCACATATTATATATGCCTAATACATACACCACATATATATGCACTTAAAAGGAAAATACAACCTTCATCTGTAAGCTTTTATGCAACTTGTTTACATGCATGTTAACACATTTTTCTCTCTGTAGTCTTACTGCTACAGATACAGGTGTGCAGCCCGTAGTCAAAATACTCCGGACAGTTCTGCCTCTAATCTGGGCTTCCGCTGCGCCGCTGACGCCGATTCATAACCTCAAACATCAGGTCTATCACTGTCATACACTTGAAATCTAGAAGGATTTTGTATTTTATGAAAATAAAGCCATTTGTAAGAGTTTGATGTTCTTTTATTTTTGTTGTTGTATAATTACAGAATGTGATTCTATCCCGAATTATTGGGAAATTGTTCTAAATCAAATGTAAAAATGTGAAAAAAATATGTGACCTACAAGTTTGCTTAATAACAGACTAATAGATGTGTACACTTTTGAAAGTTGTAGCTAATGAGAGTGTGAAAGAATATTATGTATTAGTACAAATACAAATACATTTTCTTGTGTTTTATTTGGTCCAACATCAACCTCGAACAACCAAGAGAAAAATGAAGATTGCTTATGAGTTGTTTTGGTTGTGAGTCTGTTGATACTGATGTTCAGATGACAGGGAATCATGGTGTGGCAGGGTAAGCAGAGGCAATGTACTTCTTTCCATCCCCATAGCTGCTGTTGTCCCATGTATAGGTCTGAATGCCCAGAGTCTGTCCTCCCAGACTCACATAACACCTGAGAAGAATACAGTCAAACAGATTAGTATATAAATTTGATTTACTCATATAAACAAAATGAGTTTCATTTGATGAATGACCGGATGGAGGAATAAATATGCATAGGCAGACAGCAAAGACCAACAACTTACTTCTTGCCAGGGCGGGTGATGTAGCAGAGGCTGTAGATAGCCAGATCAAATTCAGGACTAGAGCCAATAATGGCAGAACCAACCTCTTTGAAATAGCCATCCCATTCAAACTGCATTCCCAATACATCAGGATATGTGGTCCACTGAGAGAGGGGAGAAACTTGACTTTTACTATATCAAAACGTGAAATACAAGTAGACATCCAGACTTTTAAAATGCATGTTGTGCGAGCACTGGTTTGTTTTGTTTCACATGCTCAGTTGTACTCACAGGGCCATTAAAACTATGGCTGTAGTAATTCAGGAGTCCCTGTTTCTCATTCAGATAAAACTGCAGCCAGTTGTGGAAACCAGACACCTTTCCACCCTTAATTTCCCCTGTTAACACAAGACATGTCAGCCAAAGAGAGATAAAAAGCACGTGTGCTCACACAGAGACTGACCTGCAAAGATGTGCTCAAACCCGCTGGAGTCCAGTTTGCCACTAGATCGAGAGTAAAGACCAAACCACATCATCTTCAGATCCTGGATAAACTCGCTCTGTGATGAGTATACACCTGAAAACCAGCGGTTTTTAAATTCAAATATATTGCACCACAAAATGATAGTAGTCATTAAACTGTTTTCTTCTAATAAACAGTTTAGAATATTAGTCAAATATTAATACTACATATAAAACAAAAATGTACGCCACCATTCAGAAGTTTGGTATTGGTAAGATTTTTTTGAAAAAAGTATCTTATGCTCACCATGGATACATTTCTTTGATCAAAGAATACAGTAAAAACAGTAATATTGTGGAATGTTATTACAATTCAAAAGCTCTTTTCTATTTTAACCTCCTGAGACCCTGTGACCTCATATGAGGACATTATACTTTGGTGTATTTCTCTGAGACTATACATGCCACAGTTTTAAGTCTGGATGTCCTGTACAGAGCACATTCAGGGCTTTTCAGAGATACTAAATGTTTGGATGTTTCAGTATGACCACTCCCTCTCCTTGGCCTTCAAATATGTCTGATATTAATGTAGTGACACTTATGGAAATATGATAATATTTTGTAATTATCATTTAAATCTGTCTAATTTTCAAATTTTTTTGTCATAAATCAACATCTCAGGAAATGTTATGGGGTTTCAAATCAAAAAATTACTTTCTGTTACAGAACAGGTCATTGATTTCATACATGTCCACTGTAGAGGACACCGGGACTAAAAGCATGTTTATTAGCATTTTGGGAGACATAACAAATGAATAGGGAAAGAAATTATATTAAAATTTTCCTATGAAATATTATATATTATTATGGAAATCTTGTCAATTATTACTCTCAATATTACACTTCTTTTTTTCATTACATGTTGCCCCAAAACACATTAATATGCAAATTAGACAGTTTATAGATACATTGTATATAATGAAAAAACCCGTTTATGGCCATTTTACACACACATATTGCATAAAGCGAAATGGTATATAAAATAACTTCCGGTCGATATAACTAGGTGAGAATCAGCTTTATACAGAAAAAAAAGTTAACAAAAATAAATAAAGCTGACAAAACAACCTTAAAAATGGTATTGGGTGACCTTAAAAAAATCTATTGATGTTTGGCAAAGATGCATTGTTATATAGGTCTTGTTTGTTCGCTACCGAGGACATTGCATAACTTATGAATGAAATATCATTTTTTATTATTATTTTTTTAAAACTTTTTTTTTTAACTGCTCTAAAACAAGTAAAAGACATGAAAAAAAAATTTTTCCCCCTAAAAATCTTTTCTCGGGTCTTAAGGGGTTAATATATTTTAAAATATAATTTATTCCTGTGATGGCACGAAAGCTGTTTTTTTAGAAGTGTCACTTCAATGTCACATGACCTTTCAGAAATCAGAGTTTCGACGACTCATATAATTGATTTGCTCCTCAAGACACAGTTCTTATTATAAGCAATGTTGAGAGAATTTATTTTAAACAAATCTTTAACATTATAAATGTCTTTACTGTCTCCTTTTAGCAAAAAATTGTATCCTTGCTAGATAAAATGTTTCTTTCAAAATTATACTGACCCCAAACCTTTGAATGGTAATGTAGAATTTTAAAATCTTATTTAATAAATATGTAAAATCTCAATATTTTTATCACATCGAAGTCACTTAAATTCAAAAGGTCTGAAACAAAAAGAGTTTTGGGGTCACATATACCTTTAGAGTGGAGGAAATTGTAAAGCTCCCTGCCCACATCAGTGTTCATGGTCTGTTGGAGGAAAGTGTCCTGCTCCTGCACTTCCTGTGAGGGCACATCCTCCGCTTCCCCTGTCACCCTTCTATAGTTGTCTAATAGATCCAGCAGAGCTTTATATGTGGGCTTGGAGAGCAAAGTACTACTCACTTGCTTGAACAATCTAAGAGATAACGAGCGCATTAGAATACATAATAACATGCATGTATGTGTATATACTGTGTATATGTGGTTATCTGTGTGTGCAGTCGGTGTCTTACGGCTGAGATGAGAGATCATCCTTGGAGCCGGTCTCAGATGAAGAGATCAGTGTCTGAGGATCAATAACCAGCTCTGAGGCTGTGGCCCTGTTATGATCTAACTTGTACAGCGTCTCAGACAGAGACTTGATCTCAGCGTCAGAGACACTGTCTAATACTTGGGATAGGAAAAGGATAAAGAAAGAGTTAGTGCAAAAAGTGGAAGTGGAAAGGAAAACCTGACAAATCCTGAGCAAAATGAAAGAACAAACAAACTGAAACAGTAATTACTGCAATTAAATGAACCAAGCAATTATTGCAATTATAGATTCAAATTTCAACATTCAATTTCTAAAATTGGAAATCTGTTGTCATATCAAGAAAACAATGTTAGTGATCAGTCAAAAGGCTGAACATGTTCAGTGTTCATAACTGTAAATCTAACTAGATTTAAGTTTATTATTGTTTTTGTTTTTATACGTTTGTGTGACACAATCCTGGGTGTAATGCAGATTTGTGCTGTTAACAGCTACAACCGTAACAGCAATTAACTGAACTTACATCAGATGTATACCTGTGTAGCATTTGTAGACTGAAAATAATGTAAAATAGCAATAAAGAAATAATGATTTAGGAAAATAAATAAAAACATGAAAGTTCCTTTTCTCTGAATAGTATTTTAAGTGTTCTTCATACAAATAACTAAACTGATCAATTACGCAATAGGAAATATGGTGTTTAGCATTTTCTAATGAATTTTGAGATTAAGTGTGTGAAACTACAGAAGTAGACACAGCTGAGTTTCATGCCATTTTTGGGATCCAAAATAAACAGGACTCAGTGTCAATGAGTAACTTATCTCAGATAACCCCCTAATGTCTAGAACTAAATCTTTCTCCTATTTTTATGCCTGTTATAAAACCCTGATTTGCCCCACGTGACTCGACAGACCTTGACCATTGTACTGTACGTAAGAGACGAATAAAACCCGTGTTTGTTTAGAATTACTTTGAATGATTCATTAGAGTATGTGATTCCTCTGATTCATTATTAGTTTGTGCCTTTTGTCTAATTGAACACAAAGAGTATTAAACTATATTTGTTAAACTACAAACTTCAGTCCAGCTTGACTTGTCCAAACAGCAGAATTAGTTTTACAGCTTTAACGTGCAAGACCAGACCAGCTACTAAACTTTTTTTTTAAGCCATACACTCTCAGAAAAGGTACAAAGGTGTACCTGTTTGCCTTTATACTGGTACCACACCAATGACAGCTTTGTACCTTTTTTATGAGAATTATTTTGTTTTACAGAATCACAGATGCTGACGCTAACCTCGACGACCACACTGCTTTTTATAGTCATCGCAGCAGTCCTCATGCTGCTGGCATTGTGAATCGCAGTGGCAGTCGTTCGAAGAATTGTAGGGCTCTCCACATCTTCCTTTACAAGAAAGTGAGCCTTGAAGGAGGTGAGATATATTTCACATGCTGACTGCTAAAGCATCATTTTATGTGAAAGAAAAGATCTACCACCCAGAGGCATGTCAGTATCCTATTATTTGTACTAGTAGAGCTCAGCAGTATGAACTCAGTAAAGAACAATTAGACATAAGGCACAGGATTTGATTAAGGAGATTTGGGTATAAATCATTAGGAGAAAAAAATTAATAAAATAGGAAAAAGTCAGGGTAAAATTCAGTTTCACAATTTCACACTTACAGAGGTCCAGGGAATCTGACAAAGAGAGAGAAGGAACACTATTTGCATTAGGATAACTATGCTGTACAAGAACAAAAGGTAGCCTACATGAACATGTTCAGTTTAACTGAACGAACAATCAAAATGGAAACTGAAGGTATGAACTTACCGCTGTAGCCCTGAGAGATCAGGGTGATGGTGAGAAAGAGGATGAGGATGATCTTCATGATGTACTTCAGACGATCTAGACGCAGAAACTACAGATTAAGACTCGGTTCGGTTTTTATACCATCTCAGATCAATAAAGCTTAAGGAACTCCTCCCATGCAGCAACACATTCTGTTGTGATAATGACTACTAATATTTAATAATAAAGCACTAGGTGACTCAGTTCAAACGTTTTGCTGTGTTGCTATGAGCAAAAAGGCAATTTTGGGAGTGGTGAAAGGACTACAAAGGGGAAGTTTGTAGATAAAATAAAATGAACGAATCTCTGTTCCTCGTTTTCAGTCAGCTGGTCCAAAATCGTTTTCAGTCAGCTGGCTCCAGAAATCTGGTGAAAAAGATGAATATAGAATATACTAATTTAATACAATCATGCTTCATGGCAATTTCATGGTCTGATCCATTTGCCAAGAATGTGTTCTTGGCAAGAAAGTGGTCCATTAAATGCGCAAACATTCAGAAAGAACAGGTGGTAGCATTCACACTGCAATCACTATACTCTTGTCAAAGTTTTTTTTTTTTTAATCTCCATGTTGGTGTAGAGCTGACACATTCTTACTTTGAATTGTAGAGTTGTTTTTCCCCATATTGTACAGCAACTTGAATCAAGTTGTTTTTAAATGTGACCCTGGACCACAAAACCAGTCATAAGGGTCCATTTATTGAAGTTGAGATTTATACATCACCTGAAAGCCTAAAGAACATAGGCCTAAGCTTTCCATTGATTCCATTAAGTTTGTTAGGATAGGACAATATTTGGCCGAGATACAGCTATTTGAAATCTGGAATCTGAGGGTGCAAAAAAATCTAAATATTAAGAAAATCGCCTTTAAATTTTCCAAATGAAGTTCTTAGCAATGCATATTACTAATCAAAAATTAAGTTTTGATATATTTACAGTAGGAAATTTACAAAATATCTTCATGGAACATGAACTTTACTTAATATCCTAATGATTTTTTGGCATAAAAGAAAAATCATTGACTGACTTATTGTCAGTTGATTTGGTTCAAAATAAGTCAGACTAACTGAAATAAGCCTGGCTTATTTGGTAAACTTGTTTTATGAAACAGGCCCCTGGTATACCCAAACAACAACAATTAAATATTGTTATTATTATTATTTGAGCAGGTTTATGCATTTTTTGTATACAATTTATGCATTATTTGTTTACTAGTTTCGTTAGGCAGTTATTTTCATTTTCACAATGGATTACGCTGTTCCTTCTGTTCTTCAGTAAGCTGCAGCATAAACTCCTGTGCAGTAGATGGCGCTGTACGTGACTCTTGAATTCTGTTCTGTTTGACCTTTCTCTCTCTGTCTGTAGAAAGCGTGCTTCAATGACATTCCAGTTACTGATGTAAGGAAGCTAGTTTTAGTCCTGAGGAAGATATAGAAATGGCTTTATATTCTTTATTTCGATCTGTCAGGACAGAAGTACTCAAGGTGGGCTTTGTCTCATTTGTCATAATTCGCACTCTAAGCTTTTAATGTTTTTGGCTGGATGCTTAGAAGTTATGATGCTCTTTGCATGACGGTCTGCTTTGATATGAAATATTTGGCTTGTTATTAATATGAAGGCGTGTTTTAAATAACAGATGACAGTATTTGTATAACGCTTTCCATACGGCTGTGTAATGTTCTGTAGCATCATTAAATCATGTGTCATATTTATAACGTGTTGTTCATAGGCATGTGTCACGCAGCACGTTCAGTCTCTCTACACCAGCTGCCCGAGTTTAGCAGCAGATAAAGCACTTCTCCTCAAATTACGTAAATCTACGGGCTACACTTTCATCAACTGCAAAAAGGCACTGGAGAAATTCAACAATGACGTTACACAGGTGCGGTCCAGTATTTTTCAAAGATTGCTGTTAAAAGAATGGAGGATCTTATGCAAAAGATCTGATATACCTTTTGATTTTACTTCTTGAATTTTAAACCCACTGCATTTTTTTTTTAACTAAAAAGTTTCTAACAAGTTGCTATGTATTAATTACAAGTCATCTGATTTGTCAGGCACAAATAGTAAACTCACAGACTCCTGCATAGTTGTTGTCGTCTCTGGTTATTATATATATAATATTACTATAGTATATAGATATATTATCTAGACATTGTTTGGGTAACGCGTTACAAGTAACGTGTGTTACGTAATATTACTTTTCTGAAGTAACTAGTAAAGTAACGCAGTACTTTTTAATTTACAAGAGAATATCTGTGTTACTTTTTCAAATAAGTAACGCAATTTACTTTTTTTTTCAATTTATTGATTAACAGCTCTCCTGCCCCCATGTTGAGAAATCAGAAGATGTTACTGTAGTTCTAAAATAATATGAATATGCATTAATTCATCTCACTCACAAAAAAAATAACACTGATTCAGTATTCTTTAAAATGAATAAAAATAATGCAACTCATAATATGACGCAAACCTGCAATAATTAAAAATTTTCAATAACACAAATATCCTAGTATTTAATCCCTTTTTTGCCAATGTCTTTGCTGCTGACCTTCGAATATCTAATTCAACCATACTAATGAGCAAAAATTACTCTAGACAAACATCTGTGTCTTTTTTTTATTGCTGAAGTGTTGAAATTTCTTCTTCTGCGGAACGTAATTTACTTTCCTTCAGCTGAGGCTTATTCTTTCGCTTTTGTGTGAACAGGCTTTTATCTTTGCCAAAACTATTTTTTTTATTTTAAAAACAAACAAGCAAGCCGTGTCCAGATTTAAAAAGTAGTGCAAAAGTAACGTAACACATTACTTTCCTAATTTCCATAACGGAATTAGTTACTTTTTTATGGAGTAATGCATTATTGTAATGGGCGAATTGCTTTTTAAAAGTACTTTCCCAACACTGTGTGTGTGTGTATAAATATATATATGTGTATATACAGTGGGTACGGAAGGTATTCAGACCCCCTTAAATTTTTTGGTCTTTGTTATATTGCAGCCATTTGCTAAATTCATTTAATTTAATTTTTTTTCCTCATAATGTCCACCCAGCACCCCATATTGACAGAAAAACACAGAATTTTGACATTTTTGCAGATTTATTAAAAAAGAAAAATTTAAATATCACATGGTCCTGAGTATTCAGACACTTTGCTGTGACACTCACATATTTAACTCAGGTTTTGTCCATTTCTTCTGATCATCCTTGATGGTTCTACACCTTCATTTGAGTCAGCTGTGTTTGATTATACTGATTGAACTTGATCAGGAAAGCCACACACCTGTCTATAAAAGACCTTACAGCTCACAGTGCATGTAAGAGAAAATGAGAATCATGAGGTAAAAGGAACTACCTGAAGAGCTCAGAGACAGAATTGTGCAAGGCACAGATCTGGCCAAGTTTACAAAAAAAATTTCTGCTGCACTTGAGGTTCCTTAGAGCACAGTGGCCTCCATAATCCTTTAAATGGAAGATGTTTGGGATGACCAGTACCCTTCCTAGAGCTGGCCGTTTGGCCAAACTGAGCTATCGGGGGAGAATAGCCTTGGTGAGAGAGGTAAAGAAGAACACAAAGATCACTGTTGCTGAGCTCCAGAGATGCAGTCGGGATGGGAGAAAGTTGTAGAAAGTCAACCGTCACTGCAGTCCTCCACCAGTCGGGGCTTTATGGCATAGTGGCCCGACGGAAGCCTCTCCTCAATGCACATGACCTGAAAAGTTTGCTAAAAAACACCTGAAGTACTCCAAGATGGTGAGAAATAATATTCTCTGGTCGGATGAGGCCAAGATAGAACTTTTTGGCCTTTATTCTAAGCGGTATGTGTGGAGAAAATGAGGCACTGCTCATCACCTGTCCAATAAAGTCCCAACAGTGAAGCATGGTGGTGACAGCATCATGCTGTGGGAGTTTTTTTCAGCTGCAGGGACAGGACGAATGGATGCAATCCGAGAAAAAAAAAGATGAATGCGGCCAAGTACATGGATATCCTGGATGAAAACCTTCTCCTAGATTGCTCAGGACCTCAGACTGGGCCGAAGTTTACCTTCCAACAAGACAATGACCCTAAGCACACAGCTAAAAGTTGCTGTGAGTGGCTTCACAACAACTCTGTGACTGTTCTTTAATGGCCCAGCCAGAGCCCTGACTTAAACTCCAATTGAGCATCTCTGGAGAGACCTTAAAATGGCTGTCCACCAACGTTTACCATCTAACCTGACAGAACTGGAGAGGATCTGCAAGGAGTAATGGCAGAGGATCCCCAAATCCAGGTGTGAAAAACTTGTTGCCTCTTTCCCAAAAAGACTCATGGCTGTATTAGATCAAAAGGGTTCTTCTACTAAATACTGATCAAAGGGTCTGATACTTAGGACCATGTGATATTTCAGTTTTTCTTTTTTTCAAAAATGTCAACAATTCTGTGTTTTCTGTCAATATGGGGTGCTGTGTGTACTTTGAGGAAAAAAATTAACTTAAATGATTTTAGCAAATGCAATATAACAAAGAGTGAAAAATTAAAGGGGTCTGAATACTTTCCGTAACCACTGTATAAACATTTTAATTATTATCTATATATGTCTGTATGTATACTATGTGTGTATATATATATTGGTATAGTAGATATGGGTATGTAATATGTTTAGGTATATTATGTGTATATATATATATGTATATGTATGTCATTTAGATGTGTATAAAGTAAGGATGTGCATGCACAAGCCTGGACTTGGTAAGGATGAACTAATTATGATTTGCAAAATATGATGTTTTGTAGGCAGAAACCTGGCTGAATGAACAAGCCAAAAAAGAGGGCTGGAGCAAAGCGAGTAAACTGGAAGGTCGAAAAGCCACGGAAGGGCTGATTGGTCTCCTTATGGGTGACAATGCAGCTGTCATGGTTGAGGTATGTTAATGTATCAGTCTTACCACACAATATGTAATTTGGTTGCCAAAATTATGCAGGGTGACTGAACTAAAATGTATGTTTTTCTTTTCAGGTGAACTGTGAGACAGATTTTGTGGCAAGGAATGAGAAATTCCAGCAGTTGGTGAAGGATGTTGCTTTGTCTGTAATGGCTCATAACAGCAGCAAAAAACAGATGGGGTATATTAAGGTACATGCCCTTCATTGACATTTTCAGAAATGTGCATTTCTTCCACACCTTCTGTAACCTCTGAGTGCTGATCTGTTCTCTGATTCAGAGTGTGCTGTCTTCTGAGGATATTAGTAAACTCCACGTTCCTGAGGGACCCTCACTGGCAGATCAAATAGCCTTGACTATAGGTGAGATAAACCATGATATATTGTGTGTGAGTTTGCCTTTTACATTATATTTACTTGCATCTTTATAAAACATGCTTTTCCTATGTTCTCTTGCCCACTTAACGTGTACCCCAAAAATTATGTTATACCCTAAGCCAGGAATAAAAGGTATAAATGTACACTAATGGTCAGAATGTAGGGGCCAGTATTTTTTAAAAGCAAATTTCTTTTAAATTAGATTTTATCCATAAAGAGTGCTAAATTATCACACATAACAATAACGCTACTTACATCGTCGAAAAATTGGTTTTTCCAATAATGCTGTTTCAACAGAATTCCTGCAACGTTTGCATTTAAAATATATTAAAATAGAAAACTGTTATATTTAATAATTCAAAATAATACTATTTTACTGATTTTTTAATCAAATAAATGCAGCCTAAGTGTGCATAAGGAAACATCAGAACATCTTCCTAACCCTGAATAAAATTATCTGTATTGTACAATAAATGATATAATTGCATGATGTGATTATATCTTATTAATCATGAAGTGATTATATCTTCACAACATGAGTTACACTTGTAAGCAATTGTAACACCCCCTGTCTATTGTCTACCTCCTAATAGTTAAATATAACAATAACAATTATTTTCCTCATTCTCAACTCATTTCAGTATTCTGTTTTTTCCTCTTCAGGGCGATTAGGTGAGAACATTGGCATGCGGCGGGCCGTATCACTTGCTGTGCCCTCTGATTGGCACATTGGCTCATACGTTCATGGGTCAGTTCCCGGGCAGGTTGGCATTGAGATGGGGCGCTATGGATCGCTAGTTGTGTTTCAAGGTGGACCTAAGGACGGGACGGACGCTCTGGGAAGGAAGCTGGGGCAACATATAGTGGGCGAAGCACCTGTTTCTCTTGGCAACATGGACGATATACCATGCGGTGATTCTGAGACAAGACTTTTGCCCCAGACCTTCCTCCTAGATCCCAAATATACTGTGGGACAGTACCTGACTCTACAGAACGCACGTGTGCTAGACTTCATACGCTTCCAGTGTGGAGAGCGCACCAGTCAGGAGGAGTGAAAAGAACTGTTTTGAATGAGAAAATATATTTCCTTTAAAGGATCAATTTGTCTCATCAGCTTGGTTGAAAATCATATTTTCAGTATAAAATGCAGTGTAAAATATCTTTTGTCATTTTAACCAAAAACAGGGTCAGATCATATCCATTATATCTCTGCCTGCACCCCTCAACCAAAATTCTAGTTTATTCATGAAGTGAATTAAGAAAATTAATTGTAAAGTGGTCTAATAGACATTGTTGTTTTGACACTGACATGTTACTGGTAAAAAAAAAAGCCTCAGATGGGTGAATCTGAACTCCTATGCTGGTTCTGTGCCATCACAAAAAATAAACGTTTTTCGATCTGGAAATACGGATGTCATAGTTTTGTCATAAGTTTTGATTTGACCAAATACCAAAGTTTATAGAGAACCTTGTTAAGCATCTGACCTGGACAAGTGTCTAATCTAGTGCTTTACTGCCACCTACTGAGTTTATTTCGCCAGAATCATTCAGTTTATTCTGTTACTCTGTCTCTTTTTATCTTACACCTTTAACCCTATGGTTATTCAGGTAGGGTAAGGATAGTCAAATCTAGCCTAAACCATGAAGTACTTACCCGTCCAGTGGTTGAATTCCTTCAGGACTGATGTAGATGAATCCCTTCTAGTGGTTCAACGGATCACAAATCTCACGGTTCGGATCACATTATGGTTTTTGACCCATGGATCGGATCATTTTTCGGATCAGCAAGAAAATAAAAATATTTCAATTTAACTTGCTTTTCATTTATTACTTAAAGCGAAGTACTTCTTTGATACCACAGCAAATACTACTAGATTTACTAAGAAAGTTTAAACATGATTAAAGAGACGAGAACAGCCAGTAAAAATAAGAACAAATACACAAATTACAAGCATAGATAAATATAAAATAAGGCTGGTAGTATTCAAATACAGAAATGTAATTAGGGAAAATAACACTGCAGAGGGTTCACTGCATAAATTAAATATAGATTTTTATCACAGCTGTTTTGTTGTTTGATGATCATTAATGACAGCAGCAGTATTTCTAGGCCGCTGTGCCTTTAAAAGGGTCATATGATAGTTTTTTAAAGATCATTATTTTGTGTATTTGGTGTAACAGAATATGTTGACATGCTTTAAATACATTTTCATTTTTCAAATACTGTACATTATTGTAAGTCCTCTATGCCCCGCCTCTCTCAAATGCTTCGTTTTCTTCCGACAAGTGCAGTCTGCTCTGATTGTCCAGCTGACCCAGTGCATTGTGATTGGCCGCAAGCACTCGTCGGAAATGTAACCCCCTTACCATAATCGCGAGCTTCATCTTTCAAAATAAATGTAAGACAGTAAATAATGTCATTAGTTTTACCATCAGTTCAGGACCGAAAGGGCAACAGAGTCTCGTGACAGACACAATGATGAATATGTGTTTGCAGTACACAAACCACGGTTAAGACAGCTGACTCCACTAAAATGTGGCCCTGTCTCTCTCTCTCTCTCTCTCTCTCTCTCTCTCTCTCTCTCGCGCGCATACACACACACACAATGCGCAAAACTCAGCATTTGAACAGTCAATAGCAAATACTTAAACTAATAACAAAACATTAGCTGATTCAGAAGCGCCAGATTGTCATAGCAAAGTCAGAATGACCTCCTCTCCTAGGTTCACGAACGGTCGTCCATAAAATGCGTTACTGTTCTGTTGTAAGTAATCTTAAAGATTCCTAATGCATCTACTTCCGGAAGGCCAAACAAAGTGCTTTTGCTTTCGCACTGAAACACTCAGCCGTCTCCCTGACATGGCTGCTTCAACACTAACTGTGGTTACTGAAACCACGCCTTCTTTCTTTGCGTGCACATTTGGGTGGCATTATGCTAATATTTCCACATAGTGAGGTAGATATGTGGGGGCATGATAGAACAAGCCGTTTTAGGTAGGTGTAGCTGACTCTTAACTTTTATAAAAAATCTCTTTGGATTTGAAGACTTTAGTCTTTGCAGCTTTAGGGATCTTATCTATTCACAAACAGTTTGTAACTCTCCAAAGAGAAAGGAAAAACTGAAAATCGCATCATATGACCCCTTTAAGACCTGATGCACGGATCCGATATAATGGTACACATCACATCCGATTTCTTTCTCAGATGTTTTCATTCACTTGAGACATAACTGACTGCTTTTACCTGAATGATTGTCGAGATGGGTATTTTGTCATAATTTTATGTGTATGTGTCTGTTCAGAGGGTTCAGAAGAGGCTTCAGCTCGGTGTTCGTGAGCCGTCTGAAACGCTTGTGTGTGTGGCTGTGCGTGAAGAGAACAGCGCCCGAGTAATCGAGTCCCCTTTCGCCTTTTCTCTCTGGAATTTTTTTAAATTTGCGTGCTTGTGTAAATACGAGCAAATTATGAATTTATACTCTATTATGGTTACATTTGGCAATTAATCCGGTTACCACGTGCGTGCCGAACCGTGGGGCTTGGTCCGTACGGATCACAGATCAACTACGATCCGTTTAACCACTACTTGGTTGTTCTTGATTGAGGCTCAGTTTATAGTTATAAGTTAAGTCTCACGGGAGCCAATTGTAACAATAAAATCTCTTATTGTTTAAATACAAAACAGTTAATGCCAAATTAAAACTAACAAAGCAAGTATTGCAAGTGCAAGCATTCTAATATTAAAGCATATATGGCGTGAACATTAAAACAAGCAAATAACATAACATTGAAAGAGGTAAATAGCAATATCAGTATTTAAAACAGTTCTTATATTCTAGATGTGCTAATACCCATCGTGACTGAAACTTTAGTGTCATCTTAACTGAGCTGTCACATGTCCTGATAGCATACAGGTGCATCTCAATAAATTAGAATGTCTGGAAAAGTTCATTTATTTCAATAATTCAACTCAAATTGTGAACCTCGTGTATTAAATAAATTCAATGCATACAGGCTGAAGTATTTAAGTCTTTGGTTCTTTTAATTGTGATGATTTTTTGGCTCATATTTAACAAAAACCCACCAATTCACTGTTTCAACAAATTAGAATACTTCATAAGACCAATAAAAAAAACATTTTTAGTGAATTGTTGGCTTCTGGAAAGTATGTTCATTTACTGTACATGTACTCAATACTTGGTAGGGGCTCCTTTTGCTTTAATTACTGCCTGGTTTCTTTGACAGTGGCCTTCAGCTCATCTGCATTTTTTGGTCTCTTGTTTCTCATTTTCCTCTTGACAATACCCCATAGATTCTCTATGGGGTTCAAGTCTGGTGAGTTTGCTGGCCAGTCAAGCACACCAACACCATGGAAACCTTTTGGTGCATTGGGCACTATGGGCAGTGTGGGCAGGTGCCAATCCTGCTGGAAAATGAAATCAGCAAAAAGCTGGTCAGCAGAAGGAAGCAATGAAGTGCTCCAAAATTTCTTGGTAAACCGGTGCATTGACGTTGGTTTTCCAAAAAAACAATGGACCAACACCAGCAGATGACATTCTTCACAGACTGTGGAAACTTAACACTGACTTCAAGCAACTTGGGCTATGAGCTTCTCCAACCTTCCTCCAGACTCTAGGACCTTGGTTTTGAAATACAAAACTTGCTCTCATCTGTAAAGAGTACTTTGGACCACTGGGCAACAGTCCATTTCTTCTTCTCCTTAGCAGAGGTAAGACATATCTGACGTTGTCTGTGGTTCAGGAGTGCCATAACAAGAGGAATTGACAACTGTAGCCAAATTCCTTGACATGTCTGTGTGTGGTGGCTCTTGTCTTGACCCCAGCCTCCGTCCATTCCTTGTGAAGTTCACTCAATCTTGAATCGATTTTGCTTGACAATCCTCATAAGGCTGTGGTTCTCTCGGTTGGTTGTGCATCTTTTTCTTCCACACTTTCTCCTTCCCCTCAACTTTCTGTTAACATACTTGGATACAACACTCTGTGAACAGCCATCTTCTTTGGCAATGAATGTTTGTTGCTTACCCTCCTTGTGAAGGTTGTCAATGACTGTCTTCTGGACATCTGTTAAGTCAGCAGTCTTCCCCATGATTGTTTAGCCTAGTGAACCAAATTGAGAGACCATTTTGAAGGCTCATGAAACCTTTGCAGGTGTTTTGAGTTGTTTAGCTGATTGGCATGTCACCATATTCTAATTTTTTTAGATAGTGAATTGGTGGGTTTTTGTTTAAATGTGAGCCAAAATCATCACAAAAAAAGAACCAAAGACTTAAACTACTTAAACAGTCTGTGTGCATTGAATTTATTTAAAAAACGAATTTCACAATTTGAGTTGAATTACTAAAAATAAATGAACTTTTCCACAACATTCTAATTTATTGAGATGCACCTGTATTTCTAATAATTTCTTTGAAGATCTGTTCACAAGATATCAGCCGATATTTTAAGAGACATGCATTGTAATCAATACAAATTTCATTATTGTGATTTTTTTATTAACCTGGTAATGATCATATAAATAAATTTTAAAGGTCAGTTCTTAGATCTTTATGTGAGTGGGGGTTTGGGGGTGGGTTGGGTCACCTTTTTTGTCAGCTAAACCCCTTCCCCCTAATAATAAAGGTTCTTTATTGGCATCTCTGGTTCCACAAAGAACTTTGAACATCAGTGACACTTTTTTCATGCACAAAGTTTTTTATATAGGGAAAAAGGTTCTTTAGATTATGTAAAATTTTATTTACCCTAAAACATAATGGTTTTTTTTGAAGAGTTGTTCACCTGAATTTCTGAAGACCCAAGTGGTTCTTCTATGGCATCACTGCAAAAATCCGTTTTGGAACCATATTTACTTGAAAAACCCTCAAGATTCAAGACCCTAAGATTTAAATTTATTATTTTAATAATGGCACATTTGGATGTTCAGGGTTCTGTATTGTCACTAGTGTTTTAGGAAATCCATCAAATTGAATATAATAATAATAATATGAATAATAAACTTATGCAAAAAAAAATTAACACAGTAGTATATTACAGTTATAAATCAATTGTACTGTAAAATAAAAATGAATATTTGATGATAATTATAATTTTATTTTACAATGAAATTTAAATGATATTTATGTATAAATTAATCCTTTCAAACATTCCAAACCCTTCAGCTTTTTGTGAAATACGGGTGCCATAGTTTAATATACAGTGGTTACGGAAAGTATTCAGACCCCCTTAAATTTTTCACTCTTTGTTTTATATGCAGCCATTTGCTCAAATCATTTAAGTTAATTTTGTTTCCTCAATGTACACACAGCACCCCATATTGACAGAAAAACCAGAATTGTTGACCATTTTTGCAGATTTATTAAAAAAGAAAAACATGAAATATCACATGGTCCTAAGTATTTAGACCCTTTGCTGTGACGCTCATATATTTAACTCGGGTGCTGTCCGTTTCTTCTGATCATCTTTGAGATGGTTCTACACTTTCATTTGAGTCCATTTGTGTTTGATTATACTGATTGGACTTTTTTAGGAAAGCCACACACCTGTCTATAAAGACCTTACAGCTCACAGTGCGTCAGAGCAAATGAGAATCATGAGGTAAAAAGGAACTGCCTGAAGAGCTCAGAGACAGAATTGTGGCAAGGCACAGATCTGGCCAAGGTTACAGAAACATTTCTGCTGCACTTAAGGTTCTAAGAGCACAGTGGCCTCCATATCCTTAAATGGAAGACGTTTGGGAGGACCAGAACCCTTCCTAGAGCTGGCCGTCTTGCCAAACTGAGCTATCGTGGGAGAAGAGCCTTGGTGAGAGAGGTTTAGAAGAACCCAAAGATCACTGTGGCTTAGCTCCAGAGATGCAGTCGGGAGATGTGAGAAAGTTGTAGAAAGTCAACCATCACTGCAGCCCTCCACCAGTCGGGGCTTTATGTCAGAGTGGCCCGACGGAAGCCTCTCCCCAGCGCAAGACACATGAAAGCCCGCATGGAAAAAAACACCTGAAAGGATCTAAGATGGTGAGAAATAAGATTCTCTGATGAGACCAAGATAGAACTTTTTGGCCCTTTAATTCTAAGCCGGTATTTGTGAAGACAACCAGGCATTCTGCGTCATCACCTGTCCAATAAAACAAAAAACAGTCCACCCCCCCCCCCCCCCCCCAACAGTTGAAGCAATGGTTGTTCAGCATCATTCTGTGGGGGTGTTTTTCAGCTGCAGGGACAGGACGACTGGTTGCAATGGTTGAAAGATGAATGCGGCCAAGTACAGGATATCCGGGACGAAAAACCTTCTCCAGAGTGCTCAGGACCTCAGACTGGGCCGAAGGTTTACCTTCGAACAAGACAATGACCCTAAGCACACTAAAATAACGAAGGAGTGGCTTCACAACAACTCTGTGACTGTTCTTTTATGGCCCAGCCAGAGCCCTGACTTAAGCCCAATTGGGCATCTCTGGAGAGACCTAAAAATGTCTGGCCACCAACGTTTACCATCCAACCTGACAGAACTGGAGAGGTTCTGCAAGGAGGAATGGCAGAGGATCCCCAACTCCAGGTGTGAAAAACTTGTTGCATCTTTCCCCAAAAAGACTCATGGCTGTATTAGATCAAAATGGTGTTTCTACTAAATACTGAGCAAAGGGTCTTAATACTTAGGACCATGTTATATTTCAGTTTTTCTTTTTTAATAAATCTGCAAAAGTCAATAATTCTGTGTTTTTCTGTCAATATGGGGGTGCTGTGTGTACATTAATGAGGGAAAAAATAACTTAAATGATTTTAGCAAAGTGAATATAACAAAATGAAAAATTTTAAGGGGGGTCTGAATACTTGTCCGTACCCACTGTTATGTAACAAAAATGTTGAAAACTATTTTTATTGAACAGCAGGGTTGGTTTGTTTTCCCATGTATTGACCGACAGCTCTCATGTTGCCATGTTGAGAGAAATCGGGAGTAAGTGCAGAGGCGTTGTGCGGACTGTGTGAGCATGATGCTTACTGTAGTTCTAGACTACATTATATGAACATGTATTTACTCTCACCTGCACAAAAACAGATTCAGTATTCTTCAAAATGAATAAAAACAGTCAAATGTAAACTCAGAATATTATACAAACCTGCAAAAATTAAATATGAGACAAATATAATTTATGTATTTAATCCCATTTTATTAACCAATGTCTTTGTTGCTCGATGATCCAATTCAACCATACTAAGCAAATTTGTGTTTCATTTTTGTTATTGCTGAATAGTGTTGAACTTTCTTCTTCTGCATCATACTCTTAATGCACTTCGTTTGAGCTGCGCCCTCTACTGTACAGACATGAGTTTACATTTCCTTCAGCCGGAGGCGTATTCATTTCACTTTTGGTGTGAAAGGGCTTTTGCATTTGTAAAAGAAGACAAAAACAAACAGCAAAGCTGCAGCAGATTAAAAAAATTAAGTCAAAAGTACACTATCTTATATCGTGGTTTTAATTTTATTTCAAATAATTATGCAGGATTATTTATCCATTTAAAATTTTAGATTCGATTCAAATTGCCTATCAGCTTTTCATCTGTAGCTCAAACAGTACCAATGCCAAGGCCATAGTTTGAATTCCCAAGAACAGTATATGAACTGATCAAATGTGCAAGTTGAAAGCAATATCATTCGCTTGGGATGCGTAAATCTTCATGTTTTAAAAAAAAAGACCAACTCCTGCATGCGTTTGGGAAACCTACATTACGGTATTCACATTTTCTTCTACTGCGCGCGTAATCCTGCCACACCGGTAATGACAGAAGAGGGAAACCAGCGCCCGCATAATTCGATTGGCCGATTCGGCTTGAATAGAGTTGACATGACGTCATCGTGAATATAGCGGTGTAGCAGAGAGTGTTCGCCCATACTGTAATTCACACAGCGCTCGCGACGACGCTCCCTCCGCTCCATCCTCAAACACTGCAGTCATGGTAAGTACATTATCATAGCCAGCATCTTTCATTTTCACTATGATGCAGCCAGGTAATGCCTATTAGTCATACAGTCGGTAGGTTTACCGATGTGACCGTTAGATAACGTTGATCAAATCAACAAGGTATTTAAGCCATCAAGATCTGCTGTCAGTCCAATATCTCATGCGTTCAATGTTCAAATGTGCTTAAGTCTGCACTGAGTTTTTAATTTTGTAGGATAATCTTAGTGTCCTTTATTGGAATATCAAACCAATGCATCTTCTGTTTTAACGCTGATCTTCTCTATCGTCCTCATTATCCTGGCATGGACAGTCAGACTTCACTGAGGATCAGATTTGTGGTGAGTAATAAATGTTGACTATTTAATTGTTATAATGCTATGAATTCGTCGAGTTTATATAGTTGCGTTTGTGTTGATGCAAAAGAAACGTAGGCCCGTACATCAGTTGCACTGGCTGACAGATGTGCAGTTAATGCTTAGTTCTCAGAAGAACACACGATATGGTGTGTGCATGCTGTGCAGGGCTGTACCTAAAGTCCAAATGTAACGCATAAAAATAGACAGGAGGTTTCTTTTATGTATCAGTTTCTAGTGCTGAAACGCTGAGGTTTAAGTGCAGGCAGTTTCCAGATGCGTCGCGTTTGAAAACACCGGAAGCTGTTGCAGTGGAATGTGTAGCTAGAGACATAGCTAAGGAACATGAACATTGTTTGGATGTGAGTTTAAGAAAATAGTAATAGAATATGACCTTTTTTATTTTATTTTTTATTTTTTACATTTGTTTTCTAATTAATCAAGCAAGCTGAAGTGACGTAGTATCATGGCCTACTTGTTCTGATGGTAGAAGCAGCACAAGCTTCTTTAGTGATCACAGAACAGTGCTGCGGATTTGATTCAACTCACTGACTCGAATCTTTTAATTCAGTTCACTGAAAATATTCGCTCACTGACCCCTTTGCGGGTTACATTGTTGTGCCCGCAGATAATGGTAAAATGATCTATGGTATTTCAGCCAGGGTACCTGGCGACATACAGTATATCTTTTGTGTTATGAGTGAGTCATTAAATCATTCACCCAACCGATTTGTAAGCCTCTTTACCATATAGAGTTACGGTATTTGGATTATGAATAAATGAATGAATGAATGCATGCATGGCATGGATAAACCGTACTCAGTAAGATCAATAACATGAATTCATTATTAAATGAAATAGATTTCATTTTATTCATGAGTCGTTCATAAGACGAAACAAGTCATATTGCACTTTATTAAAATGTTTGTGTTTTCAAATCTACTGATAGACTTCAGAAATGTAGTGTTTAGGCATCATTCCTCCTCACAAGTAACACATCAGATTTATCACTCCTCTGTTATGAACTGCTGTGCTTGAATTTTATCAGGCTAAAAAACAACAACAATAACATCAAAGATGTTCAATTACATTTTTACTTCACTAAATTGTGTATGTTCTTTGGTCTTTTTAAAACATTTCTAATTCTTTTGTTGGTCTGTTCTGTAGTATTCCTCCTTGTTTATGAAAAAACTCACACTAGACAGTAGAGTATGTAGTGTATAGTGAGTCATGTGGGACACAACTAATATTCCTATTGATGTCATGCTTGTTCTCTCTTCTGCCCATATATGGTTAATCACAGTAAGTGTGTGTGTGTGTGTGTGAAGTTTGACTCAGGGCGGCCCGGGAAGCATTGCATTCCTGTAAGCTGCTCTGCCAAGCACTATGATAGTGATCTCAAAGCCTCAAGCAAGAACAAATAGCCTAATGATTTTAGATCAAAATGTGCTTGTTGTTTTAGAATAAATCACAAGAATTTTTACTCATTTTCATTTTCAGTCCACATAGCTACAAATAATTTTCTACATCACCTGCCTAAAGCATTTAAGCATATTTTCTCTCACTAACAGAGTTTAAGGAGGCCTTCCTCCTGTTTGACCGAACAGGAGATGGGAAGATCATGTACAGTCAGTGTGGGGATGTGATGCGTGCTCTGGGGCAAAACCCTGTCAATGCTGAGGTCCTCAAAGTCCTGGGCAACCCCAGTAATGAAGGTCTGGCCTTTCTTTTGCTGTTATGATTCAAGCATGCCTTGTCCTGTATGATTTGCTAAAATGTGCATTTTTAGCAAGCAGGAAATAATTTAGTTACAATGTTTGAAAGTGTTGTCCTCTTCATTTAAAGGGATACTTCACTCAAAAAGAAAAAAAAGTCACCCTCAGGTTGTTCCAAACCTGTATGACTCTGTCACTTCCCCTGATCACTAAGCTGTACTTGTTTACATTGTCAGACAAAATCAGTTTCTCGTTTAATCAGTCTAAATGCACTCAGACCCACTTCAAAAAGTCCCACTGATTTAATCTAGATATGTCTTTATTCTCCACACTTAGTTAGTTATAAAGTGATTATTTTCTTCCTTAATTCCCAGTGGGTTAAGATGTTGATGTGAGTAAAAGTAGTGCTTTTTAATGTCCATTCTCCCAGATATGAACATGAAAATGCTGGACTTTGAGCAGTTCCTGCCCATGCTGCAGGCCATCGCTAAAAACAAGGATCAGGGTTCCTTTGAGGACTTCGTGGAGGGGCTGCGGGTATTTGACAAAGAGGGAAATGGAACGGTGATGGGTGCCGAGCTTCGACATGTCCTTACTACACTGGGTAAAGAGTCACGGCCTCTTATAGAATGATTTTACAGTAGAGTACAATACTATCTTTCTTTGATTATTTTTAAGGTTTTTTCTGCTTAGGAAGCATCTTAGGATGTTTTTTCTGCTATTGTCACCTTTAACTGAGAATGCTACTCTTTCTAAAGCTGCTTTTATAAAGAGTAATTATTACGGAAATAATACGCTTTAAAAGAATTTGCTTAAGTACAATCTGAATGTAATGTTTTTAGACACTTAATTGGATTTTATTTAAATGAAAATGTATTATAGTTTAAATTTATATTAAGTGCAATTAGCTGAACTTTAGAGTGCTTTATTTGACCCACTTAAGTAGGTGTTATTACTTCTATTGTCTTTAAAACATGGTTAATGTGTGCTGCTGAATGTCTGACAAGCAGTTATGGTAAACTAAAATGTCATTTCTGTTGAAACATTTGTAATGATGAAGTTGCAAATTAGTACATTTAAAATATATTAACTTAAAATGTAGTACAGAATAAAACACTACAGTTAAAATTATGAAGTACTTTACATGTACTTTAGTATGTTAGTCAACATATCAAATAAGTGTACTTCTGTAATTCTTGATTTAAAATGTACCTTAATTTGACATTAGTAAAAGCATACTTAAGTGTTAAAGATTTGAAGTATACTTAAGTGGCCTTTTATTTCATTAACATTATATTATCTGTAAATACTTTTTTGTAATATATTTTTTCAATACAATTAAGCACACTTTGTTTTCGTTACTAAAAATATACTGACTCAAGTCTGATTTGGTGCATTTTTAGTGCTTTTAACTAACAAGTAAAATATTTAGAAATAAAACCCACAGATATTTTTAAATCCTAAAATTGAATTTGTATCAAATGAAACTTGTTGTTGGATAAAATATCAGTCCTTTCAATCCCAAAGAGATTGACCACCAACAAAGAACTAAAAGCACCTTGCGGTTGTTTTCATTAGGAGAATTTAATGCATTTTGCCCGTGTTTTACGATAGGTGAGAAGATGACAGAGGAAGAGGTGGAGACGCTCTTGGCAGGACATGAGGATGCTAATGGGTGCATCAATTATGAAGGTACAACAATCACATATGGGCCTTTTTTTCTTCTCTGAACATCAAGACTACAGTAGAAGTTTTGAAGTCCGTATGTAATCCATTTGCATTTCCTTCCGACAGCATTTGTGCGCCACATTATGGCTGGTTGAGGAGAGGGTACGGATGGTCCTCAGTTTGTTTTTACTCATTCTTGTCTCCTTCAGCTCCCTCTCTACTGCGTCCCCTGGCTGTAGCGTAGCATGTAGCATTTCTGCATGTGCATAGGCGTCTCCTGAATCCCACTGTTGCCATGATGATGCTAAATTTGCTGGTCACCCTGATGCCAACTTCCCCCGAAACAACCCATTACCCTTTATTCTAAAATACAGTGTTATAACTTCAATATTGTATATTCTCATCCCTTTTGCTTGCATTAGTTCTAATAGGCCACATACACACTGCAGCAAAAAACAGTTATCAATCCACTTAATATGCTCTGTACAAAGCTCTTGGTCATTTACGTGAATAACTAATTCATTTCTGTTTTTAAATGTGATAGTCACTTCTAAATCTCTGCAGTGTGTATGCAGCCACAGAATATATGGCAGCTGATGGTATTGTGAAAGAAAAATTACTGTTAGCATCATATTAAAGGTTAAAATGGTGCTAGTGTAGTAGATTCAGGCTTAATAGTTAAAAAGAAAAAAAAATTGATTTTAGTCAATTTCTCAATTTGAGAATCAATCTTTTAGTCAATGCTGTTTTTAGTTGATGTGTGAACATATCATCTACTGTGGAAAGATATCAATAAAACAGCTTGTAAACAATATGTAATGTAATGTTACATTTATCTTTGAAAAGCCATTCGACCATTGATCAAGCTATTGACCTTTAATAGTAATGTACCAACTGACAGGCTTCCCTGTATAGCTTACAGCATTAGTTATGAGAGGTTTTTTTTCTTGAGGAAAAGTTGACATTCACTGTACCTGATATACCCAAATGAATCAACATCAAATTGAATTTATTCAAAACTGTTATTAAATCAAATTGTAAGCTTGTGAGTCATAATCGTAATCAAATCGTGGGAATTGTGGTAACACCCGGCCCTATCTTTTATTTTTGAAATTCTGCTGTTACCTTAGGAGGCTTTGTAAAGAGGTGTATTGTTAATTCTAGTTTCCAGTCCTGTCACATTGCTGTTCCTGCTTTCTATCTCTTTTGTACTTGTGTATTTATTTGTTCTCCACATGCCTATGTAAGGTATGTTAACTCATTCAAATTTCCTTTAGGCCTGGATAATCTCTTTTTCCTCCCCTTTTCTTTCAAATCATCCCAGGGCTTCTGCATTTCACCTCCTGTTGTTGCCAGGAAATGTTACTGAACTACAAATGCAGTCTGTTGTTTTAGTGCGATCTGTGGCTGTTTATGGATCTGGAACTTCTATAACTTAATGTGTTGTGTCCATAGCAACATTTGCTGATCTACTGGGTCGAATTTTCTTGAATCACTGCCTCGTACTACTTTTTTTTTTCTCTCTTTTACAGAACTCGTAAGGATGGTCATGAGCGGCTGAAGAATTCAAACACGTTTTTTTGTCCGTCAGGCCCCCATTTATGTGATTCTTCATTTCCATATTAGCTTTTTTAATTATTTAATCTTTTTTTTCCCTTAAGTGCCTTTTATCATGTTTTTGGAGAATTATTGCTCAATTCATTCCAAAAACTTCCACTGGTGTTCATAGGTTTACTTGAATACCTTTCAGCCATTACATTCATTCCATCAATTATTGTATTCAGCCCCTATTCGTCTTAAACTGTGAGGGACATTTTGATTGGCTCTTACTGTAGTTTATTTTTATTTTTATTAACCTATTGTCTAAATGTTTGTAAGTCATTTGACATCCCTCTTTATTGTCTGCTGTGCATCATAATAAATATTCAGAATGATCTTTGATTTTGTTGATTTGTCTTTATGTCAGAGCTGTGAGTGTGGGTGTATGTGTGGGAGAGTATGGGTTGCCTTGTAGGGCATTGTTGTACCAACCATTTCCATTTTAGTATAGTTAACTCTCTCCCAATAAACATAATACAAGACCATACCAATTTAGGAGTATGTGAAGGTGCTTGAATGTGTTGGCTGGGGAACCTGGTGCTGCCAATATGTTTTAGCGGTCCTGAGTTTACCTTATAAGACAAGTGGACTCGCTAAAAAAACCTAAAGAAAAGGACTGTTTAGACTTCAGTGGTATGTATAATAACACCTTGTGATTCTAACAATATAGTCATCTGTCGTTATTGTTTAGACCTGTTCATACCAAACCATATAATGATAATATGGAAGCCTGTTTCAGCCACAACTCAGAATTCTGACATTTTCTCGCAATTCTAAATTTACATGTAACAATTCTTAGTTTTCACACAATTTAATTCTGATATTTTCCCACAGAATTTAGAGTTTACATCTCACAATTCTGACTTGTTTCTCACAAATGCGAGTTTATATCTTGCAATTCTGAGAAAAAAGTCAGATATGTGAGATAAAAGGTTGTTAAACCATGATGATTGATGATAGATGATAAAATCATTGACAGCCAATCAGAACGATCTTGAGCCTTTAAAGCAGCAGTTGAAACTGCAAATAATAACTTTTAACATGTGCTAGTGTGGATGCAAATATAGTTTTATCATGTGCTTGTGTGGAGATGCTAATATAGTATATCTTTATAGGTATTGCTCTTCGTATATACAGTGGTGGCCAAAATTATTAGAACACTTGGCATATTTAAGAGGTTTGAGTTGTTTTTGTTGAATTGGCCATTACAATAGCCATAAAACAAACTATTACCGGAACTATCTGCAATGGAAGGAATCTGCTGGAGCATAGAAAATGATGGACAGTCCCCCTCAAAATTCGGACCTCAACCCCATCGAGCAAATTTGCGGCGAATTGGAAAATAAACTGGGCAGATCTATTGTACATTCAAAAGAGGGTTGAGTTGCAGAAGGCATGGGATAACGTTAGTGTTGAACTTCTCAGGAAATATTGACATTATGCCAGAGAGATGTGCTGCTGTAAATGCTGCAAAAGATGGACATACCAAATATTAAAGTTAAAAGTGGATAAAAACAGTATGACTCACTTTATCTGTTATTTGTTGTGCTCAGAGTAACCATGTGCATGTTTCATGAACATTATGAAATAAATTATTTTTTTTTAAAGTCTGAAAGATAAGTATTGCCAACTAGTGAATGAATGATAATACTGATTAAGATGTTATTTGCTGATAATTCTGCTTTCTGCCCTAGAATTATTTTCCTTCCAAGTTTAAATTGGGCACATTCATGATAAACTTGAGAGCTTCTTTTTGTACAACTGAAATATTTTTTCAAATTTCTAGCATGATAAATCAGCAATTTTAATCAGCAATATAAGATAAGGCTTATATTCTGAGAACTCTTCACACAGCTCGTATCACTGATGATGTCTTTTATTGTGCAGAACCATTCAGTATTTTTGAAACCAAAATCGATCCATTCATATTCAAACAGGTGCTAGACAGCTCCTGCTACATCTCCTCAAAGGACGAACTGAACATCTCCAAACATTCACACACATCTCAATGCAATGGTTACCAGCTTTCACCATAAAAAAAAAAAGTATAAACAAAACGTAAAAATTAAAAAAACCACAACTACTTGTACCACTACAATGTAAAAGACAAAGACCAAAGAGCTGAGCAAACTGATCGAATGACATTTTCAACACTGGTTATGAGTCGTGCAAAACTGTGAGGTTGATGTGAATCTGTTCTCTCAGTAATACTGCATGTTGGACTACTGCATACGTGTGCATTCACATATACAGTATGTGTGAGGATGTAAACTGCAGGACTATCACAGCGGGAGTGTATGAGTTTGTCGATTCTGATATTGGCAGATTTTACATCCATCACTACTAGCATGAGTAGTCTGGAAACATGGCAAATTAATGTAGATTAAAATAAAAATCATACATATGTACATACAAAAAGATGTGTGGCAAATCAAAGAGTGCATGCACCCCACACACACACACACACACACACACACACACACACAAAGAGTCCAGCTTCATCGTATAAAACGACTGACACTTTCACATGAACATGTCAATAATACGACAACATCCACAGTCAGAAAGAGAAGGAAACATTACAGACATGTATAATATGATAACAGCATTACATAATTTGTAATAGTGGTAAATAACAATAAAATACAAAAAAAGGACAGTTACAATATGAAGATATGAGATACACAGACCACAGCTGCACACGTAACTTAAAAAATCCTTTCTCTACTTCCCCCCCCCCCCCCCCTTAAAAAAACTCAGGTAGTTGCCACTAATTTGTAAAACAAAACGTTTTTTCTTCATGTTGTAAATACTTTCTGTGGGTTTGGCCTGTTACTAAAACACCTGTATACCACACACACACACACACACACACACACACACACACACACACACACACACACACAAACAGTCTTTACCCCTCGTGTGTCCTTAAAGACATTTTTTTCTTTAATGTGATTTTTTTATCATTTTGGCTGTGTTAATGCAAACAGCATAAATGTTGAAATGTGTAAAAAATTTGTATTTTTATTGGAATTGTAATATTTTACTCTAGGGATATAAATTAGTTACACTCAAGACATAAAGGACATAAATGTCCCCACTGAAACCCATTAAAACAGCAATATTTAATCCCAGTGCCATTAAGCATAACATTCTGGATTGAATTTTATTTCATTTTAGTTAAGGTTTATTTTATTTCAACTGATGAAAACATCTTTCAAATGATTTTAGTTTTAGTGAACATAACAACCCTGATCCAATACTGTAATAATCAATATCATATGCTTAGTATAATATATATTTTTCTCATGAACACCAGTGGCATTATGTAAACATTACTAGCATTCTAAGAGTTAAAATCCTGAAAATGACTACATTTTTGGTAGTTATGATCAGGACAGATGCTGGAAAATGATCAATGTCAGTGAAAGCAGAACAAATATTACTATATAATATTTTTATGATCGTTTTTAACAAGGAAATTTTTGTCCCCTGAGGACCTCTGTGTAGCTTTTTAAAATTGACACACAAGGGTTAACAATCTGAACTGAAACATCAGTTCTGGCATGAACACTGATTACTAAAATGTGCGATATGATCTTTCTAAAATGATTGATTCAACTCTATTTGAGTTAAGGAACCAATATGATTCCTTGCTGCGCTTCCCATTCTTTTTTCATTGTTGATTAATCATACACTCCAATATTTCAGTTTTCTCATAAGCATTGCAATGAGATGAGAATGAAATAACTACTTTCACCTGTTAGAAATGTAGAGTAACTTATGATATTTTGTGGCAATGACGTGCACACAGATTTCCAGGTTTACAGTACATGTTGTCAGAGACAAAGTAAACAGATTTAATACAATTTTGTTGTCTCTTTTTTATCATGCTAAAATTTAATTGTACATAAAAACAGGCCAAACCACTGAAGCTTTCACACTGTCCCAAAAGCAAAACCGACATTCACACGCACGCATACAAAGTAACGATAACAAAGTCAAGTTTCTCTTCGGACTTACTCCAAATCGAGTGCTTCTATGAAACAAATACAAAGATTAAGTGATAAAAAGAATGTTGTTAAAAGAAAACATTAAGTCAGGGCTAATTTTGACTTTATGCTTCATCCCTCCGAAAAGTAAGATTCAGGAAACATTCTAAAAGTGCAATTTGTATGTTTGTTTCCATTTGAGTACCTAAAGTACATTGAGATGCTTCTGGAGTGCAGATCACAGGTATCCTGGATCCTGTGGTTCGGCTCAAAGTTAAGTGATGTTACTGAAAATGGAGGACGGACAAGGGTATACTGAGCCTTGTGCCTGGTACTTGGATGCAGGCTGTTTGGGTCAAGATTGCTTTTGTTGGGTATTAACAGGGATTTGGATTTAAGACCTTTCCAAAAGTCCAAACCTAAGGTCTTTTTTTCTGTTTTATATGTCAGTCAGTTTAAAGGTTATCTGTGTTTAGCTTTAGCTATTTATTTTGAATCATGTCATGTTCAAGATACTGGCAAGAATTCATTTATATCATTTTCTCCCAAAAATGATGCAAGTGACAAAAACGAAGATATCGCTCCCTTTATCTCTGTATCTTTTGCTTTCTATCTAATCTCCTTCATTTTCTTCTCTGGAATCATTGATCCCCTTTAAATCTCACCATTTCTTTTACTGTGTTGGAGGCACAGGGGCGTTTGGATAGAGCGAATCCCCTGGTAGTTGAGTGCTGGATTCTGGAGCAAAAAAGATCAACCAAAAAAAATCTATTAGACAATTATACAATAGTTACATTACAAGTTAATATAAATACAAATAATATAAAATATTAATAAAAAAACTGTTGTGAGTCTGATTTTAGTAAACATTTCTAAACCAAAATACAATTTTTGAGCTATCACACTGAACTGTGACCAAATTTCGGATTTCATGATGATCATTCAGTAACTATTTAAATTGAATCACTGTAAGAGCAAATAGCCTACCTTTCAAAAGATTTTCAGTAAGTAATATTTTTGAAAGAAATTAATACTTTAACTCAGCAAGTAAAAGGTTTTAACCGTGTTACAGCAAAGTTCTAATTTAAATAATGCTATTCTTTTGAACTTTATGTTCCTCAAAGAATCCTGAAAAAAGTATCACAATTTCCACAAATTATTAAGCAGCCCAACTGTTTTCAACATTGATAATCAGCACCAAACAAGCATAATAAAATTATTTCTGAAGGATCATGTGACACTGAAGACTGGAGTAATGACTGATGAAAATTCAGCTTTGCTATTACTGGAATAAATTACATTAAAAAGAGAAACAATATACAGAGCTGGGTAGATTATTTACAAAATGTAATCAGTTACTGATTCCAAATTACATGACAAAAATTGTAGTTAGTAACGTACTCCATTACATTACACATTTTAGGTAATATAATCAGACTATTTTTTTTTTTTTTACTGTTAGATTACTTTTGACCTAACTTATTTATCACATTGATTTAAATCGGATAATCTTGCACCACACTGATATAAAAATGCAAAGAAAAGTGTATTAAGCATTACATTATGTCAAAGTTACCCAAACTGGGGTTCGTAAAGGAACTGTACCTACTGGACAGGTACTTAGTGTGTTTACATGTCATTACCATGCGCTGATCCAGTCTGTGCGTTGGTGGGGGGAGAACTGTGAGATGCAGGTGGTGGAGCTTCACTGTGGGCATTAGGGGTGCTCACGGAGGCGGAGCTTTGTGTTGTGGGCGGGGCAGAGGCGTTAGTGACAGGCTGGTGGGGTACAGATGGAGTACTGCCAGACTGATTGGCAGGCTGGTTGCTCTGGTGCTGGTGTTGGATCTGCTGGAAGTGTTGCTGTCGGGCTCTCATCTCTGCATACTTCAACTGCTCCATATGAAACGACTGACGATCAGCAAGAAGCTGCTGCCTCTGATACTCCAGCTACAAACACAATATACATGTATGCAGATTCATTTTCAGTTAAAGGAACAGTTTCCCTAAAAATATATATTACGATTTTCAGTGAATAATGACTTTGATTTCTGTCTGTTCCTCATAAAATATCATATTGATTTTGGATGTGCAAAAAAATCTACGTAATCAGCGTAAACAATTACATTCATGCATAAACAATGCGCACGCTTTATCCTGAACGTAAACAATGCTGATTACGTTGATTACGTTCTGGGGTACTCTCCAAAATGGTGGAAGACGATAACTAATTATGTTGTTATTGTTTTCTTTGCGAACAAAAAGTATTATCTTAGCTTCGTAAAATTACGGTTGAACTACTGATGTCACATGAACTATTTTACCGATGTCCTTGCTACGTTTCTGGGCTTGGGAACATAGCAGTTGCATTGCTGTCAACGGAGGGTCAGAGAGCTCTTGGATTTGATCAAAAATATCTCAATTTGTGTTCCGAAGATGAACGGAGGTCTTATGGGTTTGGAACGACACGAGGGTGAGTAATTAATGGCAGAATTTTCATTTTTGGGTGAACTAACCCTTTAATATTTTTTTCTTATTTTTGTAAAAAAATCATGAAAACAAGATTCATTTTATTTAAAAATGAAAATAAAGTTTTTCAGATAATATTTTCGGTTTGTTTTTCTGTCTCAAATTTTCAAATATAAATCTAAAATATTTTAAAATAGAGGTTAATGCTTAAAAAGTGTAAAATACAAATAAATGTAATTCTTTATCAATTATTAGATAACAAATACTAAAGTATTCTCATTCTGTTTTAAGAATGTTTCATGATAGAAAGTGCAGAAGAAATAAAATCATACAGGTTTTGATCGAAATTACTGTGAATTGTTCTTTTAGGCAACAGATTGATTTAAAATAGTTTTAATAGTTAAAAGTGTTGCCTTACTGCCTCTCTCTCTCTGTCCATGATGGTTTCCAGCTCTTCAAAGTGTCTGAGTTTGATCTCCAGTTTCTTCATCTGGGTCTCTACCAGCAGAGCCACCAGAGACTTGATCTTCCTTTCCTCTACTGCTGCCAAGTGCTAAAAGGAAAGAATACAGCGTTCAGTGTTTAATTTGCAGGAAAGTGGTTTGTTTTCTCACCATGATGTCACCTTTTCACACACCTTAGCTTTCACGGCAGCAGCAGCGAGCGCAGAAGCAGCGGCAGTGGCCAAGTTTCCCTCTCCTACATCTCTCTCCACCTTTGCTTTCTTCTCTCCCTCACTCTCTCCATCCCTCTGAACCTCTTCTAATCCCTCCTTCCGTTCTTTCTCCTTCTCGCCATCGGCTGCAGAGATCGCAAAGAGTTCAAGTAAGTCATTTTACCTCTGCATTTTGTAACTTTAACTGCTTATGAAAATAACACACATAGTGGCAGATGTTTTTTTGTACTGCAGTTTCACAAATAATGCATTAGTATATCTTTGCATTTAAAATCATAAAATAATTAACAATCAGTACGATGAAAAGTAATCTTTGAGTTTTAGATTTTTATGTAACACATGAATTTTATTGCCCCCCCCCTGTCCTAGATACAAAATACACTCCATTTCCTGAGTCTGTTCTTTCTACAGTCTCTTCTCTGTCTCCCCTGCGCTCACTATCTATCTCACACTTCTTTGCCGTTTCTCCGGGTTTTTTCTTCTCTCAATGGCTCCCTCTTGCTCTCCTGAAATTTCAAGAAAAGGGTTTTGCTGTGGAAATTTAGTAAAATATCCTAAATATCAGGCAAATAGAGTTATTCTTTCTACCACGTAAACTGCGAATTCTAACGTCTGTATTACTAGAAGGTAAGGAAACCTGTTACGCTTTAGTCCGTCTTCCTCTTCTTTCATGTAACTGTCAGATAGTTTCTCTACCTAGAGGTCAACTTTTGTTAGTTGTGTGTTGTGTTCACTATTTATCTGTGATGTTTTTGTCGATTTGGTTGGATGTTCACTTGGCGCGAGATACTGAAGCTGTAGTAAATGGTGCTGTTAATGTTTACCAATCGTTAGTAATAATCTGTCGAGTTGCATAAGGCCCACGTACACACATTTGTAAGACATAACCCCGGTTTACTGGCGAGTTTTATAGCTCCGATTAAGAAATCAGCTCTGTAGTAGTCCTTTCTATTGATAGACTGCACCGACGCGAGCCTTGCCCGTCGTTATTGAAATGCCAACAGCAAAGAATTCTCAATGGTAAGTATATTAGCGTATTCTCTAAACATTTCTATACTTCTCCGGTTTAAAGATTTTAATCATATTTTCAATGCAATCAGAATGTGGAGTCAATATATAGGCTATGTTTTATTTGTTTTGCGTAGTTACCTTATTGTCTCTTTTATCTTGGTAGGAGGCATCCTGCTTTTTCTCTTCATTCCATCTCAGCTGAAAACAAACACAACAGTTAATTTCCGTCCACTATGCACCAAAAAGCATCAAACAAGTAAAAATGTTTGTTCACTTACAGGTTGTCCGCATCTTCAAGGCCAGTTCCTACACCGATTGAGTTATACTCGCTCGACCAGACCCTCACGGGCCAAGGGCTAGCTAGAGAGGGTCTGGCCTCCCACTTGCTCTGGCCGCCTCCTCCACTCGACGCACATGAGCCTCCACCAACGCAGCCGGGACCTCCTCCTTCATTCGAGAAAACTCCTCTGAGAAAGAAAAGAAATATGTTAATGTCAAAAATGTCATTTTTGGAGATTGACAGCCTCCATTTCTTACACACAATTGTTGTAAAAAGAAGAACATTTCATACAGGTACAGTCATTTTGAGAGTAATTAGATGCTGACATTTATTTGTGTGTGAACTATCATTTTTAATATCGTAACTTCTCACCAAGTGCAGATTTTGCTGCAGCGGAAGCCACTCGAGGGTCAACCACAGAGGCCAGGAATGCCACAGTACTCATGACAGGATTCCCCGCCTGACTGAATGGAATTGGCTGATGGGCCAGCGGGCCCAGGGAGGAAGAGCTGTCCTCCAGGTAGGGGTCTTCGATTGGTAGACGCAGGAAGTGGAGGATGCATTCATCCTGGGTGCGGCTTCCCACGTGCTCCGATACTTTATTCCAGTCATCTTTATACATCTCTAGACCCTGAGAACAAATAGGAATCGTTAAGTCAAGTTTACATTACTGTTCAAAAGTTTGAAGTCAGTAAGACTTTTTTTTAATTACTACTTTTCAGGGATTAAACGGATAAAAAAGTGACAATAAAGACTTGTTACATTGTTATTATATTTCATAAAATTCTAATTCAAAACATTCTATTTATCAAAGAATCCTAAAAAATGTTTCCACAAAAATACTAATCTGTTGTAAACTATAATAACTATAAATAAATGAATTAGTAATGTTTCAAGAGAACCAAATCAGCATATTAAAATGATTTCTGAAGAATCATGTGACACTGAAGACTGAGTAATGGCTGTTAAAAATTCAGCTTTGCCATCACAGGAAAAAATTACATTTTAAAATATAATAACACAGAAACATTATTTTAATTTGTAATATTACAGTTTTACTGTATTTTTGATCAAATTATTGTAGCGTTAGTGAGCATAAAATACCTCTTTCAAAAAAACGACCCCAAACTTTGAAAAAGCCACGTTTAAGCCGCCGTAATCATATTTAAAAATTGTAACAAATAAAAAAAATGCAAAACTAATTTTATATGTATATATTACCTCTAGCAGTAGCAGCGTCTCCTGGTCTGTCCATTCCCGAAGTGGCAAATGGCAGCATTTAGTCGGTGGAAAAGACCACAAGAACAGTCCGTATAAGCAGTGGTCTCTATGTGCTTCATCCTAGACATATTCGTTTACCACGAATTACATACCACATGGTGTGATACAAATACATATCTTCTCACGTTCTCTCTGCCCTATATGTGATGGGCAGCTCTTACTTTAGCTGGGCCGCTCTTCTTACTGTACACATCTGTCCTCAACCCAAAGTTCTGCAAGTCAGCTGGTTTGTCCTTTACTTTGTCTGGGAATGACAGCATCTGTTGAGAGGATGAAGTCTAGAGGGAAGAACAACAAAGAGCTTAGATAACCAATGAACCAATGAAATTTTATTAACTCAGAACGCCATGAACTGAAATTTACTCAGAAAAAAAAATCACGGCTGTCAATGAAATTAAATGTTTCATTTAGCTTTTTTCCTAGTTAATATGTTAATGCCTTCGGCTGCTCTTGAAAGTATTGAGTTTGAAAATCTGTGTGATCACACCTGTGGCAGGAATAGATGCACTTTACCTGGGATGCTTTAGGCTGTAGTGGTACCAGACTTGATGGAGTATCTGCCAGCACATGAAAGTGTGAGGTGGGTGGAGGCCCCATGGGAGTGGGCCGACTCTCTGAATCCACCTGATAGTTAATCAAGCCCCACTGTTCCAGGAATGCATGGACCCTTCTCACACACATAAAATTTCAAACTCAAAATGCATCAAAGTTGAAAAGACATATATAACATAAACATACAGGCATTTTTGTTTTCCCCAGACCTCATAATGGCACAAACATCTCCAGCCAGGTTCCTACGGCAGGCTGTGGAGGTCAAATACTCCTGTGGGTTCAGTCTGTATGTGTCGATCATGAAGTTACGGTATGCCAGATAACTGTAACACAGCAAAGTGTAAAAAGAAGAAGAAACAGGGTTAATAAAGCTGATCACTGAAGGTCAGAAGTCATATTTAAATTCAAATCAGTCTTTGTGTGAATGTTCACCAACAGATATTCTTACATTTCAGGAGTCTTTGACTTGTTTTTCCCATTGAAAAACTCAGGTAGTGCCCTGCGCTCTATAGCATGGACACTAAGAGAGACAGAAACAGACTGTTGTGACTCTAGATTTTTCTCTCATGAGAAAACATTCACTTCCAATTTAAATGGTTGATTCTTGATCAGAATAAGTTTTAAAGTTGTGTGTAGTCACAGTACCTGTTATAGTCAAACCAAGCAGCATAGCTAGGGATAATGATATGATGGGTCTGTTCAGTGACATTATCCTCATGAAGGTCCGAACCCTTCACCGGTTCTCCTTTCACACTCAGAGAACCTTCTTCTTCTTCCTAGAAACACACAAACACATAGCTTTTTAGTATATATGTATATATGTACATATATATATATTCTCCATTTTAAATATTGAAAATATTGTATCTTTTAAGGCACCAATCAAATCAATGGCATTAAATCATGAAGTTAATGCAACTTGAGATACAAAAAAATGTATAAACATTTTTTAAAATTCATATTTTCTTTCCCAATTTTTAAGATACTATAATTTGTGTAAAAATTAAAAATAATAAAAAATTGTTGACAATTAATTAATTAAATAATAATAAATGAACACATGTATCTTAATGTATTATTTAAATTAATGTAAATACATTAAAATCTCATTAAATTAAAATTAGAAGCATGATTATTATTTGGTCTCAAATCCAGCAGCATATATAAAACTAAACATACAGAAATGTGAAACTTGTGAGGTGAAATACTGTGAAATGTGGTTTGTATAATTGCTGCTTTACCTTCCCTACAGTCTCCATTGATTCATCCTCTTGCTCATCTAGGAGTGAAAGCAGAAAAAACAGAAGTCATTTTGCACATATACTTATGCTTTATGGTAAAAGGAAAAAAACTGTGTTAATTAGCACAGAAAGATGAAGTATGTGCTTTTTATGTTAAAATACTTCCTCCTATCGCTGCTCTTCTGTGCACAGACAGCTGTAAGTACCCGTTCATAGGCTGATATCCCTGTTTGGTGACATCCTCTGTTTTTGCAATTCCTCCCTAGTGCATCTATTGCACAGAAAAGCACACCCTTCACCTTTCTTTTTTTTTGTTTTTTTTTTTTTTTTTTGTTTTTTGTTTCTTTTTTTTTTTTTTTTTTGTTTTGGTTCGTTTGAGTGTGCAGGTGGTGCTAGCGACAATGCTACTGGTAGACCACTAAGACCCCAGGTCAGTCATAGTGCCTCCTTTCACTGGAGTAGAATCTGAGTCCTTCTTAGTCACTACACACACAAATATCAAGATTACACACAATCTAGACTAACTCGTTAGGAAAAACCAATGTGTGTGAATGTACCTGTTTTAGGTAGTGTTGCTTCCTCCACTGCAGGCACAGGTGAGGGTTCATCTAAATCTTTAGTCAGATCTTCCTGTTCTTCCTCTCTCTGTCCTCGTTTGGACTTAGTGTAGGGAGTAGTAGAGGAGTCGGCTGCCTGGCCTGCCCATTGCGAATAAACGAACCAACACTCAAGCGCGGTACCCATACAAAGACACAGAATGAGGTTCACATTTAAAATTTAAAAATAAAAATATTTTAATAAATTCTTTAAAACAAATGCCACTGTTTCCAGTAATAAAAATACCCTTTCTTGGTGTTTTTCTTCTTGCTCTCTTGTGGTGGAGGGGTAGGAGATGGAGACGGGGAACGCTTCCTTTTTTTGGCACTGCTGGGTTTTTTATCCCTCCTTTCATCTGGAGTGCTCACTTCATCTGTGACAGCAGTAGAGCTTTGCGGCAAATATCTCTCTTATGCTCCTCGGTAATCCCTTCCTTCCTACTCATATCTTCATATCATCCACTCGTTTAAACTGATCTAGGTCCAGATCCACTTGGCTGGAACTACAGATACAACCACTACAGTCAGGTGATAACCGGATGATTCTCAGAAACCATTTGCTAATTAATTCAAATAAAAAATAATAAATATTGTAAAAAAAAAACTAAAAAAAAACTAAAAGACAGAGAGAGCATGTGCAAGACAAAAGAGACAAAGAAGAAGAGAGGTAAAGGCTCGGAGACAGATGGAGAGAGGTAAGGGGGGGTTTCTAACCTTCCTGGGTTTCTCAGCAGTGGGCGGATCCTCCACAGCAGCCTCCACCTCACTGGCTGAGATCCATGTGTCATAACTGCATCATGAACACAACACATTAATCCTGCATTCACATACACACCTGAACTCTGTGTGTTTGTGTATGTGTGTGTGCGAGCTCACCTATCAGGCCAGTAGCCCCAGTGTAGCAGCATCTGTTTGTCTCTCTTCATTACAGGACGAACCCACTCTTCTGAAAAGCACACACATACCAATTACAATATTAATACTGAAAACCATTCTTTTTTTATATCGGAGGAACAAAATTTCTACCTTGGTGTTTAGTATTCTTGGATCTACACGTGGATGTGCATATATTTTACACACAAAAAACACAACAGAACGTAACCGTACTCTGACTAGCAGGAATAGCACCAAACATGAGAGCTGGACGATTATATTCAGTCACAGACCCCTACAAACACACATACATTTCTTGATCCTGAGTGACTTCAAAGAAAAATGGTATTACATACAAAACTGAGTGATATATAAAATATTTAATACATTTTTTCCCCTTATGTCAATTTTTAAAAATGCAATGATTCTGATGGCAAAAAAAATCAAATAACACTGTAAATAAAACTAGGATTGTTTTAAAATCGGCCAGCTATGCTTGTCGTAGTAGAAACTATTTTGTAACTTATATTTGTATAATAAATGAATAAATATTTAAATAAATAACCTCTCTCTCTCTCTCTGGCTATTATTATATATATCTATAGAAATATATATATATATATGTTACTAATATGTAGTACTATGTACAACTAAAAACGAATAGTTTTGGGAAGAACCTGGTGTCGTTTGATGATGTCCTTCAGTTTTCCCAGTAGCTTGGGCTCTATCTCTGAACTCAGGTAAATCACAGGTCGGGACAAACAGTTATTCTACAAAGAGAAAAACACATCATTATTCAATATTTCTCCTCACACATTTACATACTAATACATACCAACCATATCATGACCACAAGTGATGTTCATCTGACTGGATAACTGTGTGTGTGCATGAAATTGTGTGTTTGATACACACCTGTACCAAAGACTTTTCTATAGTCAAGAACATTTCAACATTGCGGTCCATTCTCGAAGGATTCTGGAAGTCAAATCTCCTCCTGATGGATACAGAAGTGAACAACTAATGAGTATTAATTAGATTTTTGGTCTGTAATCACCGAATGAGCACATCACTGCTAAAATCAAAGATCTGATACACTAACTGAAAGTTCAAATGTAGCAAAAATGTCATGCAGAATGTATTCAGGAGCATGAGGACCAATTCACACCATGAGGGAGGCGAATCACGACTCTTCTGGCAAGTGTGTCATCAGGTTAAGTGTCAGAGTAATTATACAACAGCTGATTAGGCCACTCAAATAAATGGCAAACGCACATATTAAATGAACAGATACTTTCTGTCCACATGATGAAATAATATTTTTTACAGTTTTTCTAGGATATTTTTGTTAACATTTTTCATGAATTTAGAGTAATAGCCTACTCACAGAACATATTTTTTTCACAAATGCATTACAGACATAACAGTATAACATTATGTGAAGCTGCTTTGAAACTATGTGTATTGTAAAAAGCACTATACAAATCAATTTAACTTGATATAAAAAAACAAATATATATTTTTGTTTAATTTACTTGATAGATCTATCTATCTATCTATCTAGCTATACAGTTACATACATACATATAAAACAAATTACAAATTGTATATTGTAGTATATAAAAAATATTGTTATTTTTATTCTATTTCATTTAAATCAAATTACATTTATAGAATGTATGTATTTGTAGTGGTAATTAAATAATAAAGAGAGGTGAAAGAGGGTAAGAGAGGACCATTACCATCCTTGATCACTCTTGAACTTGTAGGCAGCAGCCAGAATATGACACAGAGCTCCTCCAGATTTGAAATCCAAAAAACACTTCATCTAAGGGTGAGAGGAGAGCTTCATCAGCACTCTACAATGCTGATCACTTTAATGCACTTGATTCAATATTATTACGAAAGAAGTCTTGTGTGAATACCGGTAGTTTAGTGAGGGGAGGGTTGCTGACATGCCGGCCAAACACTTCCTCCTGAAACTGAAGCAGCTGAACCACCAGACTTGACAAAGATTTATTGGTAGGGGGCTCTGCTTGAATATACTAGAAAGAAACAGAAAGTTTTAGACGTTGAAAACCATAATAAAAGGGACACACACACACACACACACACAACCACACATATATAATGCATCATGCTGGCAGATTAATCAGTCAATATTTGGCCATTCTGATACTATTAATAAGTATAGATTTTTTGTAAACTGTGTGGCCATTGCAATCATTAAATTGCATTACATATACAGTGGTGTTTAAATTCATGTTAATTCCGCCAAATTTAATGTTGATAATATATGAAATTAGAAAAATGCAAACGCAAAAAAGATTTTACCAGGCAATTGATCCAAAACATTTCATAGGCCATAGTATCGCTCAACCACTAATAGGGACATGCTTGCTACATCTACATCACGTGACATTTTAAAAGCTTAAATCAGTTCTTTTAAATTACATAAAAGTGAAACAAGGAAGGCTGTAGCCAACAGCTTCAGTCCTGTGTTTGTCATGACAGCACATATATTTTATAATTTAGATAAATATTTTTATTTCTAGTTTCAGTTTTCATTCATTTATTTAATGTTTCAATATTCATAACCTTTAATTTGTATATTATTTATGCAATGGGAATTCCATAAATGTAAAAACATACGTTTATTAAAATTAGGATGGTTTTGAACTACATTACATTAAAACAGGTTTTATATGTAAGGAATTTCTTTCTTTACATCAGATACGAAACACCTTGACTAGTTCATGCATATGCGAATAGAGGTGTTTCATTAGCGGGAAATTAGACTTTGTTGCAGGCTATAGCCGGCTCCCACACATTGTTTCAGTGTATCATGTACTTCCCATGGGTAAATTGTTGCAACTGAAAAGAGAAAAAATATTCTTCACATCCGACTGTGAATTTGTCATCGTCTGTAACACATGGCTGTTTTTACATACACGGGGCGCGAGGCGGATTTGGCTGCACATCTGGATACACGCACTTGCGCTGCCAGTACCGCAGCCCCGTTACACGAGCTGGCCTTTCCTTGTATGAAAGAGAAAGGCCATTCATAAAAACCTATTAGATAAGGTCAAATTACTATCCAGAGATGTGGAAACGACACTAGATATTATAGATAAAGCCAATTCTTGGGTACGTCTTAAGACTTTTCTCAAGACGCGCATCCAGCATCTTCTATTGTCTGAGACGCGTCAGACTGGATTTTAAACAGCTGGATTTCTCCCCATCTCCTTTCTGCCTACCCGCCTCGAGTCTGCCCTTTCCTGCATATATATCACAATGACCGTCCGCGTTGGTTACAAAAAAACGAATGGTACCTTTTTATAATTCTTGCCCAGCCAAACCCGGACATTGTCGAACTGCGAGACAGTATCAGACGCTTCGAAATATTTTACATTCGGGCCGCCGTCTTTCTTCCGTACCGCCATCTTTGTCTGCTCGAAAGATTTGCCACCCACCGCCCCCTGGCGTTCATTTGTTTTTACTATAAAAGTCGAAAGTAATAGTCGATCGATATGAAACGACCTCCATTCTGGCTCAAATTATAGGCTTGCGCTTCCATTGCAGTTTTGGAAAAATCTGAGTCAAAATGGCGGACAAAGGTGCCCAGTGTCTTCCCGGCATCCCATCCCCCTCCTCAAATAGTGAAATCTCGTTGAGCTTTGCACAATAGATTGTTGTAGTCCTCATATTTTAGTAAATTTGAAAGCCCTCTAACAATTGCCCTCAGATTGTAAAACTGTAACGGCAGATCACCCAAACCACTTGATTTTTCAACGCTCAACAATATTTACTCCGCGTCAGCCAACGGTAAGTAATTTTGAACGGTTAGTGATAATTACAGGAACCAAATGTGCCATTCATCATGCCATTAATGTATAACTCACGGCGTTGTTAAACTGGATGCACTTGAGCATCCCGAACTCTTCAAGTTCAAGTCTAGTTTTTGCAGTAAATAGCGATACCTGAAGGTTGCCAATAGATGGGGCTGTTGTCTAAAGTAAAGTTTTGTCAAAGCTGTGTGCTTAGGGCTAGTAAGTTTTTAGGTTGAGTCACTGTTATAAACATGTGGCCTTAAACGGTTATCTCATGTTCTGCCCGTTCAATGGGCAGTAAACATGCTCAACAAAGTATCAATATGATATCTCCTAACTTTTCTTAAACTTATTTACAATTGTTTATTAACAATTGCTGCATTGTCATGCTTACTGTATGATAGCATACATCTATCTGTCTATCTGTCTGTCTGTTGCACAAAGTTGCACATTCTAAAAAAGTATGGATAAGTTTTCATGTTCATGTCTATTTACAGGATGTGTTTGTGAGAATCTTTCACCCTTCAGTGTTTTCTCAAATGACATCTTAAAGTCTGAGACCTTGCGTACACAAGAAATTAGAGTTGTAAAGACCTGCAATGTCAGTGTAGATTGACAAACAGTGAAACCTTCTCCTTCCTAACCTTGTTTCTGTCAGAGTTATCATACTTTTAGAGAGTGTTGGTGTTGCTGTCTAGCCAATCTCTTTGACCTTTTTACTATTGTCCTTCAAAGGATGCCCAGCCATCTATCTCCCCTCATTACCAAGGAAATGTGTCTGCGTCTGGTTGTGTGTGTGAGGCACGGTGAATAGTAATCAACACTGTCAATGGCTTCCTGACTAATTAGTGGTGTGTTTGAGAAAAGCATAGAGAGTGTTTTTGTTTTTTTGTTAATAGCTAGTTTGGTTCTTGATCTCAATCTATTTGAACTGTTTTTCTTCCTTACATGTTCTTTTTATGGGAGTTCTGTAGCTCAGTTTCATATTGAGGGAGGCATGTATTGATTATATGTTGGTTAGTTAAGTAGGTTGCCTGGTCTTCATGCCTTCAGGCTGTTCAAATACGCACACTTAACCGAAATAAACCACTCAGAATATTAAATGTCCAGCTTTAATTAAAAATGGAAGGCAAGTTGAAAGAAAGATGGACGCGAATGTGTTTATTTTTTTTTATTTACAGCATGTCTAGTCTTTAACATGCCAGAATAAAAGTCTATAATAATGATTAATTACACAACTGCAAGGCTTTACAACAGCAATCAATCTACAAGTCAAATATTTAGAAGCAAATTTTCTTACACTTTATATTGATATGGACACACATGTGAATCACATACATTGCTGATAAATGCACACACACACACACACACCCACCACACACACAAACGTATGTCTTCAGATTACAGATGGATCAGGTCACTTTAAATGTTTAGTCCACTAACTAAATTGATTTATAATTATCATTTATAATTTCACAATAATCTCAAAGTTCCTCCACTGTGTACACTTAGTAGACATAAAGGCTAAAACGTACAGTTTCCATGCCATGAAATGCATACAGCCTTTTCCAAGTGATGCACACACATACATATGGTGCAGAGGGAGAATGGTGATCCAGTAAAATGCAACAAGATAATTCTGGGTAATCCTTAAAATTAGTTTTCTTTTTAACCTAATGGATGAACTTTGCACACAACATAATGTAATGGTGTTAATTGGAAAAAGCCTGACACTGTGATTCAGGGAATTTACATAAAAAATATCAACTAAATAATCATTCTGTTCACCATTGGTGGGCTAAAAAAAAAAAAGACTCTCAAGGTAATTGCCTTAAAAGTAGCAAATACACCATGATCAGACCAAGATGACTGTTAGCAATACAAGTCAATACAAAGCATCTATAACTTGATTAAAGTAACATGAAATCAAATTTGAATAAATTATATTTATTCTTAATTCACATTCAGTGTTATTGTGATCAATTAATCTGTGTACATTATTCAAAAAAAAAAGTTTTATTAAAAACGTAATAATTTGCTTCACCTCCAAAATAAGCTTAGTAAGCTGTTTTTTCTTATGAAGAACCATTTTTTTTGCGGTATGTAGTTCGAGTTAGTTACACTGATTTTTTTTATTAGTATTTTTTTTCTTTTTCAAGCTGTTAAGATTTGTTTTCAGAGAATGTTTGTTGTCTTAATACTTTGGCAGTTTTTTTGGTATTTAAATTTATTGAGGCTTATGCTTAAAACAATTTTTTTATGGAAGTAGACAAAATTTAGATTGTGCACTAAGACAGACCACATTTTACAGTCCAGTCAATTGCCAGTGGATAAAATCAAGTCCCAGCATATGTTTTTTCTCTTTAAATATCCTGTTTCACTTTGAATTACATCATATATGAAAATAAAATGGGTTACTAATGCTGTTGACTTTGTCACTATAATCAGAAAGTATACTATCAGTTTTGAAGTTCATTTTACATTTTTTTTTCTCTTGGCATTATATCATGTTGTATCGCTTGTATCAGATGTTGTTGTCTATCAGTTGGCCTGATGTGATGGTGTTAAATATGTGATAATATATTTATATTTTTGAATGTTTGTGTATTTGTTAGTCGGGGTAGATGAGAAAGCCGCTGAATGTGCTGTATTTGTTGGTGTTTCCTCCATGCACTTTTCCGCCATCCAGCTGCACGCATACTTCATCTCCCACGTCTAAATGCAGGATCACACTGTTAGAGGCGTAGTCATAATTCTGATCGGCGTCCTGAGCAATCGCACTGGCCCTCACCTATGAGATGGAATGAGAGAGAAAAAATGGTTTGAATGTTTATTAAAAGGAAGAGTACATTATAATAATCAGGGGAGAAAGAGTAGATACGTGTTCAGTGAATAACAGCTTGAATTCTTTTAAATATTATATCTGTCTGCTTCTACCCATTGTCAGTACGCAGATGCCTTTAAATCCTTTAACCTCACTGGAAACTGGCAATCTTTCTCTCTCTAACAGTCTTTCCCTCATGTCTTATGAGTTCTCATCTCCTCCCTAAGTAGGCTATGGGATACACAGAACAGAGAGAGAACAAAAGACCAAGACAGACCAAGGTCCGAGGGAATAAGGCTTATTGATCTGTGTGTTGCATGTGTGTGGTGTGTAATTCATTGGAAAGGCTGTTAAACACAACAATGTACCAATGTAACAACAATGTAACAATGTACAAATTTGTTCAATTGTTAAACTCATATAATACCATTTCTTCTGCATATATCAAGCTTTAGCAATATTAAATTACTTAGTCATGCCAACCAAGCTATTTGAAGAAAAAAAAACACATGTGGTACAAGATAAAGAACTAACATTTAATTATTTTTTGAACATCAGCATTAAAATAAACACATCTGTCTCAAACAATTCAGGTCACAACACTGATTTATGTCTATACAGCTTCAACCAAAGCCTAATTTTTGCACTGCTAATTAATGCATGATCTTAGTATATGTAAGAATCAAAGCATAATTAATGCTTCCAGTCCTGTGTATAATTAATGAGTATAACTCAAATGTATTTAATTCTCACTGCTTACCATCCAAGGTCTGCTACCATCAAATAATCTATAAGATATTTATATATTTTTTTCAATTCTACATTACCCATAATACACACGTTGTACTTTTGAAGCATGTTTTCCCAATATATTTCAGTCGCGTCTCCAAGCGATCGACATTTTCTTGAGTTGCGCTTAATTCTTCTCACATCTACTCATTAATTATCCCTGTCTTCCCCTCATCTTTCTTTTCCCAGCACCTCTTCCCCCATATCTGTTCAGTCCTTGCACAATCTATCCATCTTTTTCTGCTGGAATCGTAATAAAATGCAGGTCACGCGCGTGTCTCCACAGCGCGTCTCGTGTTGGCGCTTGTCCCTGTCCAGTCTAAATCGGATTGATTAACGGCGCGAGGTGGCAGCTCCCGCGGGAGGCCTGGGGCTGCGTCGGGGCCTCGCTGGCTCGGTAATTGCCCGGCGCAGTGCCTCGGCTGTTGCTCCTAATGGTGCCCACTCCTCAATAACTACACTGTATCACAATAAACGGAGCCTCGTACGACCACCGGTCAAATGGAGTCACCAAGTATTAACTGTGTGTGTGTGAAATAGAGAGACTTAGCTAGCTAGCATGTGCATTGTGTTGCTTCCCCCCCAGTGATTTCAACAACCCGTTATCAGATTAAATAGCAGGTCTTTGGTTTAAACTATACAGACAGTTTCTGACAGAAACAGCGTGATGATAATGCAAACATATTCGTTAAATAAATTCAAGAACCAAATATGCTCAGAAAAACATCCAATTGTCAGAAGTGAAAATAATACACAGAAATACACACAAATTATTGGTGGTGAACCTAATTTATTTCATTTGGTTGTAGACGTAATTTATTTTAGTTGACTTTTATGAAAGCCAATAAAATAAACTACACATGGCACAGGGCTTTCTGCTGCTTTTAAATTCATTTTCATTTTTTTCAAGATTGTATTTATTTTTAAAATTATGTTACTTTGGATTTTATTTGTTTGGCAATCCATAAAAGCACATACATGTGTTTATTCCTGTGAAAAAGATCTGTGGACTTCAGCTGTGCCGTACATAATATTCCTAAAGTTTCATGACTAAGTAAATTTCTTATCATCAAATAAAAAAGAAAATACATTTTTTAGAATGTCAGTCCTCTTGCATACACAGAGGGCATAGCTTTACCACAATCTGTAACCTCAAAATATATCATGTTCTCCAATGCTAAAGGTTAACACTGTGATTTATGAATTCATGAATGAACCATTTATCTCCTGTAATTTTGTATTCATACAAATCCCCTGTTTCTGAGTAACATTTAAGAGGCTAATTGGTTATATGACTGCAGGGCTCCCTGTATGACTGATTTTACTTGAAATAGTAGCGCTTCCCTTATCTGATGCAAGTACTTTTTAATTTCACTAATATGTATTGGTCAGAAACAAGCTTGGATGGAAAGAAAAAGGAACTGAGAAAGATCAGTTTTGTGACATAATCTAAGGTGGCCATGAAGAAGCCATGCAATTTTAACCTTCTTTCTTTTATGTCCTTTATAAATCTCCGTCTTTCATTTTCTCTCTTTTTAATCTTTGTTGACTTGAGTGAGCAAAGGTGGACAGTGAGAGCATCAATGAGATGAAACAAGAATGAATGAAATTAATGTGCCAAATTGTTTGCCACAAACATTTCAAACAAATTTACCAGTATTTCCATAATGGCAGCTTTCCATAATTCTTCCTTGTTGTCAGTCTCTTTTCACAGTCCCTCCTCAAGGTTAAAGGCTCCAGGTGTGTGTTTCTTAGTATGTCCTTTAACTAGTAAAAATGACGATACTTGAGAATCTAAGTGCCTTGCATGATGCAGGTTTCATGTATGTTTTGTACTGTATGTCTCTCCTGAATGGGCCTCCTCACAAACACTGACGTAGTCTCAGAGTTCGTATTAGATTGAACTTTTTTCCATGCAAAGGGCAGTGAAAGCACAGGAAATTAGAGCTACTGTAGAGATACAAAAGAAAAAAACAAGACGCAGAGAAAGTGCAGATGCGTAGACAGGGAAAAGGGGTGTACAAGTATCTAATGCAACAGCTGGAAAAACCTGTCAAGGTACTGTGGGATTACCTCATTAACTAAATTAATTAATTAATTGGAGGATGTAAACTCATTAGCTGCTGTGTAATTGACAGGATGTTCGAGGCTTTTCTAACAACTTCTCTGCATCACACCTTAATTAGTGCCGCATTTCTCTGACGAGACCACAGAGAGGGAGAGATTTTCGAAAGAGATGGGGAGGTGAAGTGCTAAAGCTGAACCCAAAGTAAAAGCAAGTCATACAGTGGGATGAGAAGAGACATGTTTACATAGCCAAGAATCAATTACTGAATTAATTAATCAAATTTGTAATGAGAAACAAATTGGCTGGGTATTCGACTTGAGTGACATTAATTTGTGGACGTTGCACTCCCTGCTGCACCCCTCAAGATGCTGTTTTCGTTTCTTATTCAGCCCCATGCAATCTATCCCTGCCATGAGGAGCCAGACTTTAACTAATAAGTGGCATTTCACAAATACATTAATATTCAGAGTTCTCTAAAAATAAAACTGCCACAATCTCGCTGCAGTTACAGGCCGCAAATTTTGGCCTGTCTCAAAATGTGTTGGAATCTACCTGTATTGGATGGAAGATCATAGACTATGCTTATAGTATCAGCTTGTGCAAATCTATGACCTGCAATGAGGTCAGCAGTCCTTTCTCGTTCTGTCTCTCACTTACACATGTGCTCACACTTTCTGTCGTTTTGCTCATCAATCTTACTTACACTGATCTGATGCTGTCTGTGTCTCTGGCCTCGCAGTAACACTTTCTCCCGACCTCTCTGTCGGCTCTCCTCTGATTAGCCATCCATCTTCCTCTCCTCCGTTCATCTCTCTATCATCCCACACCATTTTGCCGCCTCCCATCGCACAGCCTGCTCATCTGGGTGGGCTCACACTTTCAGGTTTCGCCTTTGCCTTTTTCATTTTAAAAAAGCTATAATAAATATAGCGCAAATATTATTTTACAGTGTCATAGGCAGGTTTTCCAACAGCTTCTATTTGAAAATGAAAAGTCTTTCATTTATTTACTCACCCACCTCATGTTAAAATCCTGTATGGTTATTTTCTTGGAACAAAAAAGAAGACAGAACTCTGTGTGTCAATACATTAAAAGTCAATGGGGTCCAAAACAACATTGGACTCCATTGAGTATCAATTTTGTGGACAAAAACACTTCAATTTTGTAAAAATTTTGTAATGACAGACTGGGGAGTAAGATGACAGAAATTTTCATTTTTGGTGAACTAATCCCTTAATCATGCGAATCCAAACTCATGTTTTTTTGTTATGTTTGTGAGAATGCTTTGAGAGGACCTTGAGATGGGTTAAATAATTTAGCTAAGGGGAGAGATAATTAATGAGGGCAGAGATAGACATTTGGCAGAGTGTGGCTCTGTGTGTGTGTTTGTGTGTGGCCCAGGTGGAAAAGAGGGAATCTCATCTTAAAGACATGAATGATTTAACACAAGAGGAGATCACTGGAATGACAATAAATACTTACTCTCCTCATATTCTCACTTTCCGCATCTCGTCCTCCAGTTAATGGAGGCTGTGTTGAATCCCGAGCAGTCTGGCCTGCAGCGCATGAGCTATTGTATATTCAGCAATAACATGTTTTTAGTATATGAGTAGCAGAGACATGCTGCTCCTCTAGGAGATAAACCGAGTAACAGCACTCAGTACAAAATTCAGTATTGTATTAATATTGCGATTACTCATAAAGTCAATTCAGGTAACTTTTGATCTGATATTACAGTCAAAAAGTGTCCCAATTTGCCCTTAAACTAAATTTAAAAAGTGACATTGTGTAGCAGTTTCTCAAATTAGATTTCAAAATGATTTTTCATTGTTTATTCATTGTATTTGGGTTCACTCTGTCATATCCTAATATTAATATAATATTTTTTGACATAAATATAACCAGTTACTTTAGATGTTACCACTTTGAACAAACACTGATGTGTGTTTTTTGGGGGGATATATTTTTTCCTCAATTTTTTTTAAGGATAAATCCACTGGTTTAAAATGCGAATCCACCGCATGAGTTTGGCTTCACATGCAGAGCTTGTGCATTTGAATCAATATTTTTTGCAGAGAAGGTTCATATAACTAGTTCCACCACTAGTATTTCACAGATACACTTTTTGGATCCCAAAGCTGTGGATTCACTACAATCGGTTTCTTTTGTGCTGGATCATGTATGATGAACAGACAAAGGGCATTAAAGGCAGGTGTTATGTCATGTTAATGGAAGTGTGATGAAGGGAAGCTGACAGGTTGCTACAGACTCATTAAAGGGTTTTCATCACTTCCTGTCAGATATATCTGTCACAAAGGGCCAAAAGCGCCAGGAATCTGTGTGTGTGTGAGAAAGACAGAGACACAGTGTGTATGTAAACACATGTTGCCGAGGGAATTTTTATATCTCTTTGGATAATCCCCGCTTTCTGTTCCACTACTAAAAATCAAAACTGAGCGGTTGAGTTGAGAGCGCCTGAATCCCAGATCCGTGTCATGTTTCACCAGATGGAGAGGTTTTTTCTCTCCTTACTTTTTTCATTTATTCTAAATTCACGGGTCCTGTGAGGACTGTCTCCAGCTGTTGCATTTCGTTCCACTCCAGAGAGAGTCAAAGAGAGAGCTTTTGCTTGTTTGTGTGTTACAAATGTCCTCTTTTCATCAGAAACTAATTGCCTTTTGCTATTTCTGACTCTTAAAATAAAAAAATAGTTTATTCTGTTCAAAAATGGACTGTTCAAATCACATTTGAACCCATTTTGATATGCTATACTCTTCGTAAGTTGTCATTGTCTTCTCTCTCTCTCTCTATATATGTTTCGCATTGCCTATTTTTCCCCACTGTAGGTATCTACAGCAAGGCTTCAAGTGATAGGCTGAGAAAATGACTGCTGAATAATTGAGAAGCTGCCTTACTGGATCCTATTTGAATGTTAAATGTATTCCTTAATCCAGCCGGTGAATCTAATATTTGTTTGATATTTCAGTCAAATCACACTCTTGTTTTTTTACAATTCATTCACGTCTGACTTTGTCTAGTTAACATACCTCTTAAAACTTAGTTTGCAAACTCTTCCATTGCACAGAGTGAATCCAAAGTCTTCACCAGGGATGTGCAAAACAAAGAGTTGAATTGGCTGTCTTTCAATTTATGAGTTGGAATTTGAATTGAATTGGTCACGGCCCACAAGAACCCATATTGGAATGACAGGAAAAGGAATTTACTGGATTGTAATACAACACAGGGATTCTGGGAAATTAAGTCTTCCTTTACCATTGTCCACAAAAGTTAATATAATTTAAATATGGCTAATAAGCTGATATATTAAATATAAAAGATAAAATAGGTTTCATTTCAAACACATCTATCTATCTATCTATCTATTCTATCTATCTCTATCTATCGATCTATCGATCTATCTTCTGTCTGTCTCTCCCCCCTCTGTAAACTCATCTTCAAATCAAAACGTCCAAACGAAGGATTTGTCCAGCCCATGTACATACTTAGTTTTGACAACTTTGGCTTTTTCCCATTTATAACTACATTTACATTTTTTTTATTAGTTATTAATTTAAAATTCTGTTTCCGCATTCAAAATCAATTCCTGAATCTTGTTTGCTCTCTTAATATAAAGTCCGGTTTATGGGAATTTAAAAGGCATTCTCATTCCGCCTAATGGCACCATTCCGTGTTTACGCACACACACACACACACACCACACAACACACACAAACGCACCAGAGTCACATGTGCGCATCTCCTACCTGTCCATTCTTCTTGAGGTCGGCCCACATGCTAGTTCCATCTCCGCCCCTCATGAGCACGTGATACGTGAAGAAGTAGATTCCAGGAAGAGGGCAGGTGAACTTGCCTGTGGTAGGCTCATAGTAATTCCCTACATTTGTCACCACATCATCAAACTTGAGAATCTCACTCCCCTCATGTTGCTTGCGAAGACCAGCATAAAAGGCAATTTTGGGGCTGTAGAACGATGGGATGTATCCTCCTGGGCCTGGACCTGGAGGTCCAGGCGGACCTGGCTTTCCTGGTTCTCCAGGTGGCCCACGTGGACCTTGTGGCCCTTGGTTTCCACGAAAACCTGACTTGCCTCCTCCTCTGCGTCCAGGGGTGTCGGGAGGAGGAGACGAAACAGGTGTTAGTTCATTGGTGGGTGTTAAAGAGTCACAGACCATCTTGCAGCTTCCAAGCATCTCATAATGCGTACCTCCGCCTCCAGACCCACCCAGTTTGGTGCTATGGACCAATAGCGGAATAGCGACCAGTAGCACCAGCACCATGGCCACGCCCACTGCCGCGCCAATAACGCGTTTCCTGCGGCTGAGGCGCGAGGCAGTGATAGAGAGGAAGTCCTCCTCCCCTTTAGAAGAACCAGGCCCGGCCAGAATGAACTCTGGGAAATAAAAAGCACTAAGGTGAGATAGAAAAGTTAACAAGGGACCTCGATACGATGAAACGTGGCTTGTGTCTGAGGAATGAACAAAAATAAATTGTTTTTCGATATATAAAAAAATCCACCGTCAGCAACAAACAAATCAAATATCCTATATGGAATAAGGTCTTAAAGGGTGTCTGTGTTCAATTCCTTTTAAATGTTTCAATTTCTGCTATTTTCCCCCTCTGCTTGCATTTACTATTTCAAAATCATAACCACCAGCCCACTAACCACTACCTCTTCTGAGTGACACACACTAGACCCAGTTATCGCTCCATATAAACAGCAATTCTGGATGATCCAGTGGGTTTATATTGTCATATAAATATATATCACTTGTCTGATATAAGTAACATGGGGGATTTGGTGTCTCCAAATGTTCGTCCGTGGATGGAGATTCTATCAGGAGATGTGGAGGTGTATTTCTCAGGGGTTGCTGTATAGCGGTGGCGTTTCCTTATAGATTGGTTGAGTGACAACCGTGTGGCTTATTTTTCCATGAGAAATTCAAGAAACATTCTGGAGAGTTCCCAGAAAAGTCCATGTCCACTGCAGCATTTAAACAAACTCTGCCCCTCCTCTCACAGAAGAAAGCTGTGACTGTGATTTAAATTTATCATCAACAATCCACGCTGTATATATACTTTTGACAGTCTTAAACCTTCAAATGCATATTAAGCGCTTTGCTGGTAAACGTCCTGTAGGCCCGATGGAAAATGGAAGGTAAGATATAATTTTAAATCAGGCTCACAGCACTCTGGGTGATTTTCAGTTCCCGCTGGTCTTCATCAAACTTCAGCAGAATAACATTCAGGTTCCAAGATCAACCTCCTCTAGCGTCTTGACATGTTTCTCACTGAGTTGAAACATAAAAAGAGCTAAATTAGAAGAACTGGAAAACTTATGACACATCATTTAAGAGAGCTGCCAACGGATTCACTGACGCTTATTGAGAATGTGCTGTGATCTTATTTATTTCTGTCCAATATTATGCATTTAACAGTAAAAATGAGCTTTTATGAACAAGGCCTCCTGGTGACATGCATGTTTGCATATAGTATTATTTTAATAATCATTGTTATTTGACTGACTATAATCATGAGTTGGCAGATACTACATCACAGACACAATATGTCTCCAAAGAAACTACAAACAGTATCAGTCATCACAGATGTAATCATTTAAATAATCAGATAACAATCAATGTTGTGTCAGCTGCTTGCAGGTCTTGTCCATTACATTCAATGCATATATGCTCATATTAACTTTTGTATGGCACTAACGTAGCTGCTCATTAAACCGACTCAAATATGTTTTCCCTGCCCCCCCCCCCCCCCCATTTGATTCCAGTTAAATGCATTCATCGAAAATTCTATTAAAAGTTTGTAAAACATTTTTAAGAAACAAATGACCACGGTAAAACAATTCTACCTACCTAATAAATTCCCAGAGAATATGAAAATTGACGAGTAACTCGCAAGACACCGCAGCTCCTCTCTCATGCGCGAACAGCTCAGAATATGTCAGAGAATCTCGCGCCTTCGGGTTTTTCTTTAACGGTCACTCTGCTGTGACTGTTGTCAGATTGAAATATCTCCTGTCTTCTCCTTTTGCCGCTTCTTTGCAACCTTTTCTGCTTCTTCAAGACAGTTCACTTTAAACACGCCTACTTCTATTTGGGGATAATTAAACTCCTACTGGCGCTTGCAAAAATTCTTTAGTGTCCAAATTACTAATTAAAAGTCGAATATGGCAATATTTTTGTTAAGACATCGCCAAGAAGCAACAGTTTCTCACTTGTTCGATTTCTGTGAGGAAAAGGCGCTTCCACCCGCGGGATGTCTGTCGCGCGCTCCCCCCGCCCTCCACACAATTACGCACTCGCGCTCACTTGCACCAGTCTCCGCAGATCAAGAAATCGATTTCCCGAGGAGATGTGCATCCTAATAGGGTTGCTGTCTACCCAATTAGTACTTATAAAAATAAGTCAGTTTGTACTGGTATGCTGTCACTACTAGCAGGAGTGAGGGATGGTCGCAGCAAGAAATATAGGACCGACTGTAAATTAGCTGTCTTTAACAACTAGCCTAAATAGAGGATGTGGGAAATGCCCAATGAACAATGTGTATGTACTGCTAAATTGTTACATATTTAAAGACGAGGTTAGCATGGATGAGGATGTATCACACCCTGATATATTACTAGGGATATAATGTAATCATTTGCTAATTTTGTTATTATAGCACAAAATTGAAAATTACACAAAGGGACCATTATGCTCTTAAAAAATAAAAGTTCTTTATTAGTATATGGTTCTGTGAAGAACTTTTAAAATCCATGGAACCTTTCCACTGCACAAAATGTTCTTTTTACTGGAAATAGATTCTTCAGATTCTTCAAATATTCTACACAGTATAGGCTAAAATGATTATTCTGTGGAATCGCTGTGAAACCCCCTTTTGGAACCTTTATTTTTAAGAGTGTGGGCTAAGAATACACCCTATTTAGAGCAAACAAGTCTTACAAGAGTGACCTTACTATTAAATCTAACCCGAATCATACCCAACGCAGAACCCTTGTGTGCTCCTCATTTGGGAGTCCACTCCTGTCCTTCGGGGGGGGGCGGTCAAATACACCGGAAATTTCACTCCTTTCTCACTTCCCCCCCCCCTAATATAAGCTAATATATATTATCTAATAAAAATCGAATATATTTTTGTTCAATAATATTTTTCTTTTGTATTTTGAGAGAATTTTATGGTACTAATTAATATTTATGCAATAATTATGACCACATTTTTTTCCATTGAAAATAGTACAAACATTTTTTTTCTGATTTTTTTACAATTATTTTTTTCAATTAATGCAGTATTTCAGATTAAAATAGAGACTAGGGCTTTAAAATCCAATTTTTGTAGCAACTCCTGGTGAGAGCAAAAAAAGAAAAACCTGTAATTTCATGGTATAACCACACGATTAGGACTCTATATAGGACTCTATAGAGAGGCTTGTGAATTCTCTAGTTGTTTTATACATAATTGTTTACTTTTATTAGGTTGTGGATTTAAATATATATTAAGGCATTCTCAAATATTACTTTATGTCAAGGTTTATATTCTTTGTTGTTTTAAATGTTGATTTGAAGTGTAGGTTTTTGCATTATTATTACTACATTCAAACCTGAACACAGAAAGCATTTTGTTACACAAAACATTAAAATTATATAAAAATGTAACAAAAATTAACAGGAATGCTTTATCAGAGCTTAATCCTTCTGGGTCTGATCTGATATCAACCTTTTTTTCAGTTTTCTGACTCATTTTGGCTATATGGTTATAGCCATACCAATTAATTTGAGTAGGTATAATTCTGTATGTGTGTGTCTGTGAGTGTGTGTAAGTAAGTGTGTGTGAGTGGGTGTATCTGTTTTACACTCTTGATGTTTTAGAGTGTAACCCCTTCCTTGCTGTCCATTTTTTACTGCATTGTAGTTGAATTATTGATTTTATTTTACATAGTTGCAGTGTTACAATCACACCAGTCCATAGGTGTGTGTGTGTGTGTACAAGTGTGAAGGTGTGTCCGCGCGTGTGTGAGTTGGTGTGTTGATTTTGCACTCTAGATGTTTTAGAGTTTCACCCCTTCATTGCTGTGCAATTTTTTTTCTGCATTGTTGGGGGATTTGTAGATTGTACACTCAAAAATGTTCTGTATTTTCGTATATTTCCCATTCATTTCCTATGGTCGGTCATTTTTGACCGAAGACCATGAGTGTGACAATTTTTTTACGACCACTTAGATTTTTTTTGTGTTCAAATACCAAGTGCCATAAAAGTCACCAAGTTTTGTACCATTCTGGTGAAGCTACGATTTTTAAAAATTCAAAATGTAAAATTATCCGGTCAGAAGTGACCGAAGTGACTGGTCACAAGCGTTTTAAACATAATTTTTAGTAGCAAATGCAGGAGAGCAATATGTACACATAAAACATTGTATGAAATGCTTTAAATTTGAATGTAGGCTAAGTATGCCTTCATAGTATTTTAGTCAACAAGCACAGATATAGCACATTTGAAGCGGTTTAAATTCAACACAATGAGATGTATTAGCATAAACTGAGTAGAAAAGAGCATAAATTGCATGAGTAGTCAAAGAAAAAGAACATGTCCTGTGGGCATTTTGCAAATGTACACCTATTCTATATACAGGCCTCTTAAAGTGGGGACATCTTATAGGAATTGATAAAAAAAAAATCTTGATTCAACCCCTTTTTAACCCCTCTCTCACTTCACTGCATGTCCCTCAAGAGTCGACTGCCCTGAGTGCAGAATACACTTGCCATGGCAAACCTATTCTTCTACAGTGTATTAGCTTACTTATTAATGCCTGCGTAGGCATCTTTACAATTACAATAATTAAACTAGCATGAGATGTGTTCATTATATGGATGATAAAAAAAAATTGGAAATCGTCTTTGCATTCATCTGTGGTGATGTTAAAAGAGGGAGAGGGAGGATAAAAGGATAAGAATGCTTGACAGAGGGAGAGAGAATGACAGTGTGTAGGGTGAAAGACAGTTTAGCTGTGTTTTCAAGTCTGTTGTCAGTGTCTCTGTTTCTTTAGCCTTCAGAGCTCATTAGCAGTGATAGACACATTGCTACTGACAACCTCCCCCACACACTTTAGCTCTCACCTTACTCTTTCCCTATCATCCCACTTTCACCATCATTTATATCTCTATCACCATCTCCCTTTGCCAGTCGCTATTATCTATTGTACTAAAGCACCTCTCCTTTTCTCTTTCATCATACTTTTTTAGTTTGATCTCTTGTACTGCTGGAGAAGCAGTCATGGTTGTCCACCCCCCGGTGGGTTATACTGTACATTATTTGTACAGTGGTTTTATTCTATTTAAAGGGTTGGCTCCTGCACATGTAATCATTGATTACCATTTAAGTTCTGTGTTTTTGTCATTGGTGGTTTAAATGATCATTGATTTGTTCTGATTATTGATGATTGCACTGTCCTTAATGATAAATGGTAATGTTGGAACTAATTGTGGGTACTAAACATGTTGTTCATTGTATAGATGGCTTCATATGATGAACAGATTTAATTGGGGGGGTTTTCCACATATAAACCCCATCAAATTAGTTTTTTGGGTTGAACTATATTTCTGTCATGACAACTCTCTGAGGGATTGGCATGGTAATGTACATGACAATGTTAATGTATTTGGTTTTGGCAGAATAGATCTGCTACACTGCTGCTGCTTAGAGCAAGTACCGAGACTTGCTGCTGCCAATACATCCACAACATGCTGCTGTGAGCATGTAAGAAATATTGCTGCTGCACATATAACATATATGAATAACCCCCATAGCATACTTGATCACCCTTTATCAGATCTATACAGGTGGAGCTGGGGAAGGTGGAGGGTTTCTGAAGTGCGCTGCTACTGCTACAGCAAACACTAGCCAAGTATTTGAATGTTGAGCAGCAAGCTCATTGGCTACTGATACAGGAGAGAACCAATCAGCTGTGACATGTGATAATGAAGTCATTATGTCATATTGAATTAGATCTATCGGACTGCGCCATCTAGAGTTTCATGCCAGAATATTGTATATATCCCTTTAAACATTTTCACAAAGCTATCTTATGGCTCAAAAGCCGCAAGTTGAGTCAAAACTGAACACTTCACTATTGAAGAATGAGTTTGAGGGACAGTACAATATACTGTTCTAGTTGCATCCTTGCAATTAAAAGAAACTACCTTTCAAATCTTGACAGACAAATGGCACTCATATTTCTATAAATGGTTTTCTGAAGTACAGAGGAAGAAGGCCACCCTAAAGCCTTGGAAGAGAAAAGACAGTCATCCTCTCTCACGTGCATGCTTGTATAACACTGTAGCCTTTCTGCACAATCTCTTTGTAGGTTTCATAGGGCTATTATGTGTTTTAGTTTCTTTTTTTTTATCTCTTATAAACTTGGAATCTATTGAGAACTACTGTTGTAGCACCTGTTTGCAATTGTGCGTGTCTGCCTGTGTTTCTGTGAATGCCTGTCCATATTTTCCCCTGCTTAAAGCTCATTGTAGCATATCCAAGGAGGACTTGTCGCCATTTTGCCTCTTGATCAATAGAGCACCTCCCATGATGCACCTTGTCAACTTCTCACACTGGCAACTGCTTGATGTGTCTGAGGTCACATTAGCATAACTCATGAAAACTTTTAGAGCAACTCAACTCTACGCTGTACATAAATCATTAAATATATGCAAAGATATACTATGCAAAAAACACATTGCGAAAAATGCTGAAAGTGAGTAAGGAGGACCAAATTATTAAAAAAAATATTTAAATAAATGAATAAAGGTAGTAATAGGAAAGTAAAGGAATAAACAAATTGCTAAGACAAATACAATTAATTATATTTTAAATAAAATTTATTATAAATTTAGAGTAATACAAGTTATATATAGTAGGATTTATAGGATTATAATAGAATGATAATGGTGTTGGTTTTGGCCTCTAAAGTGACTTTTGTAATTGCTAGTGCTTTTGTCTGTTACAATATTGTAACTTTTTTTAATTATGTCTGGGGAATTTTCTAGCAAAAATCGATAGTCAGTAATAAATGATTACAAGATCTATATGATCTATAACGCTGGGCTAAATGTATTCTATAATACATTACAATACAATCAGGGTATTGTAAATATGTATAGGCCTATATATAAGCTTGTGTGCAATGGATGGATGTTATAAGAGAATAAGGAAGAGTAAGGGCAAAAGGGAAGCTGAATTTGTAGTGTGTGTGTGTGTGTGTGTGTGTGTGGGGTGTGTGTGTCTCTGATTGCTTGCGATACAGGGTGATGGTTGCAGGATTGACTCAGCCTGCTTTTCTAAGTATCTCTATATAAAGCCAGCCGTGCCACTGTTGCACCGGACTACATCTATTCATCTCAATTTGTCATCTGCTCTCTCCCCCTTCTCTTTCAGTCTTTCTCTCCGTAAACACCTCTGCCCATCGCTCTCTCCTTTTCTCCCATCATCTCCTGCATCACGTCCGATTCACCACTCTCCTGTTCCAAATCTGTTCATTCCACCTGCCTCTCGTGTCGTTCTCAGCATGAAGATTGAGAAGGCCACAATTCCTACATTTTAATTCTATTGAAATATAAAGGTCAGATAAACTGTTGCACTTGAGTAAACTATATTGGCATTCATACATTATTTATATAAAAAGAAATTATTTAATTCAAATAGAATGTTATTCAATCACTCAGTCAGAAGTGTGCGGCAAAAAAAAGAAGCTTTTCAAATGATCCTTGAGGGGGATAAAGGCTTTACAATACTCACTTTCCATTTAGAACTCTGTTTGTTCAAATTCCTCCTTGCTGTTTTCATTAAAAAAATGTTTTCCTTCTTAATGGGCAGGGATAGACAGGTATTACTGATCTTAAAGCAATAATACTTCTTTTATGCCTCCCATGCTATTATTTATTACTTATAGCAACACAAGTTAGAGTCTCACAAACTGGAATCTTAAAGGGGTCATATGATGCGATTTCAATTTTTCAATGTTACAAGCTCTTGGTGCATAAAGAAGATCTGTAAAGTTGCAAAGACTAAAGTCTCAAATCCAAAGAGATATTCTTTATAAAAGTTAAGAGTCAACCACGCCTACCAAAATCGGCTCGTTCTAACACGCCCCCACATGTCTACGTCACGATGTGGGAAGATTTGCATAACGCCGCCCAAATGTTCACGCAAAGAAACAAGGCATGACTTTTATTCTCGCTGTAGTATTGTTGCTGGCGCCATGTCGTGAAGGCGCTGTGTTTCGTTGTGAAAGCGAAACTACTTTGTTTGGCCTTCCAAAAGAGGATGATATCCGTTTCGCCATGCCTAGAGCTGATCCGTTCTGGTCGCTGAGGAAATACAACAACTTTGCGCTGGGATAGCCGGATCGGCTTTCACCGTGGATGAAGCGGAGTCCAGCCCGGGGTCATCACATGTGGTTGCTGCAAGCCCACTGGCCGGTCCTTCGTCGAATCCGCTGGCCTCCACTCACTCTAGGCCGCCGTGTGTTTCGTTGTGAAAGCGAAACTACTTTGTTTGGTCTTCCAAAAATGGACACGACAAGAAATCAGTGGTTACGTTGTATTTACAAAACTGTTCCAGAAAAGTTCAACCCAAATATTAATTTGTGTGCAGCACATTTTATGGAGGACTGTTTCCTGATCCTAGAAGAGTAGACTACAATGCCGATGGTGGACTCAAAGACTGTAAGTATGTTTTAAATTTAAGGATTTGCCACTGATGATTCAAACGCGAGTTTTGATAAATTAAGACCTAGTTCAAACCTTTTGTAAATTAAATATTAAAATTAAATTCTTTTTTTTTGGAAAACCTGTCCTAAATTCCAATAATATGTCATGTTTTCTAGCTGTTTATTGAGGTAAACAAGTGAACGCAATAAAATCACATTTTCATACATTCAGGCAAGAGTATTTCATGTTAAGTCACATTTTCTTCATGTTTAGACAATTTAATTTAATCAGTTTTAATCAGGCAAAAACAATGGTTTGATATTTTTGTACATTTGATATTTATACTGATTTTATATTTTACATTATACAGCTGAAATATGATGTCTCCTGCTGTCTTGTCACAAAATGTGAATGTTCAATGAATTGTATCTGTTGGACAATAATTTTGGAAATGTTTAATAGCTTTTTTATAAACAAGGTATGTGTCTGTGCAAAAACAAAAAACTAAATTCATCATCTGTTTATGACAATATATTTTGTGATTGTCAAAGAGGAAAAGACCTTGCACATTCACAGAAGAAATACACAAACAAAGCAATGCTTTCAATGCACACTGAATGAAATGATGACACTAAAATTTTTTAGAAAAAAAAGACAAAAAATATCACTGCTGCAGGAGTACAAAAACTAAAAAGATAAAAGAGGAATCTCCAAAGCATGACAAGTGATCGAAAGACAGCGGGGGAGAAGAGAAAATGAGGGAACATCCAACAGGACTGACAAGAATAACAGAGACAGTGATTCTTTGCGCTTAACTTCCTTCACTTGCAAACACAAATACACTCATGAAAATACACACTGAATTGATAGGGTCTACTCTGAGTACAAACATATTTTTTTTTTTTTTTTTTTTTTTTTTTTCACCCCCCAAAAAACACCAACTGAAAACTCTACAACGAATCAAAACTTTTCATTTTTTTGGCACAAACACTAAGACAAAATCCAGAATTGCAGGAAAAACAAGAGAAGTCAGGCAGGGAGTCCAGTTTTTTCATGATCAGTCAGTGATCTCACTGGTGTTTTATGGGCAGTGCAATGGTCTGTGCATTTGCTGGGTTTTGTGTTTCATTTGAAGCCTAATATTGATTTTGATAGAAGAGAATGTTTTTGAGTAAAGCTTAAAGCATTTTGTAATGGAAGTTGGAGGTTTGTACAAATTGATGTGTAGTTTGAGATCGTGTTTATGGTGGTTTAATCAAAATACATGTCTGAAAGCATCATGTCAAGCAGCTACAATTACTGGTATGACCAACATCAGCGTAATATGAACCTGGATCAGCACTGTTTGGGTGCTTTTTATGTAAAATGATTTTTGTCAAGTATAGCTTCTGAACTCTCTGATCCAGATTATTGCTGTGTGTTAATGCATCTAATTTAAGAGATCATCTAAAGAACTCCCACCTTCACTTTCTCTTCTTCCTCTATCTTTCTGTCGCTCTCTGTCACCTCCTGCCCAATTTATTATTAACGAGTGTTGTCTGTCTCGTTAGTGTTCGGAACACAGCACTGTAAACACGAACAAAACCAGACGCACCAGGAACTTCAGATAATTGCCGTCGTTCTCTTTCTTTCTTTCTTTCTTTCTTTCTTTCTTTCTTTCTTTCTTTCTTTCTTTCTTCATTCCCCCATTCTCTTTCTCTCAGTCGTTCTGCTGACACCTGCACTTCAACTTTCATTGTTAACCAACTAACAGTGCGCCGACACTGGCAGTTTCATACCCCAGCATGCTTATAAATCCATGCATTAATTAATGGACTGCAAATCCTTGCGCCATAGAAATAGTGCCCTGCATGGCAAAGGCATGCCTTGACTCTCCTTAATATGAGGTTCCATTTGTGTCAAAATGCTTGTGTTTTGTACTATACATGGTCTTTGTCTACAGCATTGCCTACGTGTTCAGTAAAATCGTATAGGCGCCGTGTATGTTGGGTGTTGACGTGTCTAATCGTCGTCTACGCTTTTCTCTGTCATTTAAATACGTGTCTTATTGTCGTTTTCTTTGGGCATCTGTTGCTGTAGTCCTAACTGTCATTGTTCTGTGTCCTAAACTGTCATCTGTTCTGTCGTTACTAAAGGTCGTCCTGTTCTGTCGTCTTTTCTGTCGTCCTGTTCTGTCGTCTTTTCTGTCGTCCTGTTCTGTCGTCTTTACTGTCGTCTTGTTCTTTCGTCCTTATTGTCGTCTTGTTCTGTCATCCTAACTGTCATCTTGTTCTGACAACCTAACTGTCATATTATTCTGACAACCTAACTGTCATCTTGTTATGCCGGCTTGTTTGTGGTCGAAACTATCGTTATTTCTGGCGCCCTACTGTCGTTTTTCTTCGTACTGTCTGTGTCCCTACTCGCCTGTCTTGTTCTGTCGTCATAAATGTAGTCTTGTTTCTGTTGCCTTACTGTAGTCGTGTTCTGTCGTACTGACAGTATTTGTTCGTCTCTTACTGTCGTCTTTCCTGTCAACTAAATGTCATCTTCTTCTTCTCTTCAACGTCTTGTTCTTGCGGGTAGTTTCACATTTCATATTCGCTAGGATGCTTTAGGGCGCTGCAAATGGACCTCACAGTACAACAACGAAGTATAATTAATAAATTTAAAATGAAAGTTTAGAAAAATAAAAACAAACCTACGTAATTCACCAAAAAAGCTTGTCATGTTCCAAAGGGTTGTATAGTTTACTAGATAATGAAATGCGATATTTGTCAGATCTGTCCGTCCTATAGGCCTATGTACAGTACACAATTATTTTCTTAAAAATTACTGTACGCAGTTTTTTTGTAGGTTGTAGTACATTTGCAGTTTCAAGACTGACTTATGATTTGTGAAATTTTGCTCATACCTCCTTTACTGTATGTACAGTACAAAAATATTTGTAGAAAAAATATAGTCATTTATCAATAGGTTTTTTTCATGTTCCAAACGGTTGTAGTACATTCCTAGTTATGAGACTGGCTTACTACAGGTGATATTTTATCAATATCTCCTTTACTGTATGTACAGTACACAAATACATATATTTTTTAATTACTGTAATTTATCAAAAGGGTTTATGTTACAAAGGTTGTAGTACACTCTTAGTTACAAGACTGACTTACTACAAGTGAACGTTTGCCAATATCTCCCTTACTGTATTTACAGTACACAAAGATCTAGAAAAAAACGACTTGTAATTTACAAAGGTTTGTAATGTTCTAATGCTTTGTAATACAGTTCCTAGTTACAGAATGATTACTACAGGTGAGGTTTTCCAGTATCTCTTTTACTGTATGTACAGTGCACAAATATTTTTAGAAAAAGGTTGTAGTGTTTTCTTATTTACAAGACTGATTTACTACAGGTGAGAGTTTGCCAATATCTCCCTTACTGTATTTACAGTACACAAATAGTTTTTAAAAAAGCTGCAGTTATTCACCAAGAGGGTTTTTATCATGTTCCAAAGGTTGTCTTATATTTAGTAAATTTTGCCCACTGGTAATTTACCAATAGGTTTTTTTGTTTTGTTTAATGTTCCAAAGGTTGTACTACAGTATTTATGAAAATAATTGTGTACTGTACAAATATGAATGGAGGTATTGGCAAAATCTCACCTGTAGTAAGTCAGTCTTGTATCTAGGAACATACTTCAACCTTTGGAACATGAAAAAGCCTTTTTTTGGTGAATTACAGTAGTTTTTTTTCTAAACATATTTGTGCACTGTACGTCCTGTAAAGCAGGTATTGGCAAAATTTCACCTTTAATAAGTCAGTCTTCTACAACCTACAATCTTTGGAACATGAAGAAAAAAAATACAGAAGCCTAATTTTTCATGAAAATTTTGTGTACTGTACAGACTGTAAGGGAGATGTTGTAAGTATTGTCTAAGGCAAGACATTGGCAAAATATATTTAGTCAGTTTGCCCACTAGGCATTTACTATAGTCCTGTGAACATTCATTTGAATGAATTATTGTACTTCGTTTTGTACTGTGAGGTGAATTTGCAGACGGTTCCTAAAGCAGCCTAATATCGAATATGAAATGTGAAACTAACTTTACAGCGCTGATCAAGGTTATGATGACAGAAAGGCCGACGTTAGGACGGCAGAAACAGGCGACAGTCGGACGACAGAACAGGACGACAGACCAACAGACAGGACCGACAGAATAAGACGACAGTTAGAGACAGAACAAGACGACCGTTAGGACCACAGAACAAGACGACGTTAGGACGACAGAACAGGACGACCGTTAGACGACAGAAAGGACGACAGACAGGATGACAGTTAGGACGAAGAACAGGCGACAGTTTAGGATGACCGTTAGGGGACGACAGAACCGGACAAGAATAAGCCGACAGTCAGTTAGGAAGACAGAACAGGACGACAGTAAGGAAGAAAGAACAGGACGACAGTTAGGACGACAGAACAGGACGACAGAACAAGACGACAGTTAGGACGACAGAACAGGACGACAGTTAGGACGACAGAACAGGACGACAGAACAAGAAGACAGATAGGACGACAGAACAAGACGAAAGTTAGGACGACAGAAAAAGACGACAGAACAAGACGACAGATAGGACGACAGAACAGGACGACAGATAAGACGACAGTTAGGACGACAGAACAAGATGACAGTTAGGACGACAGAACAGGACGACAGAATAAGATGACAGTTAGGACGACAGTTAGGACGACAGTTAGGACGACAGAACAGGACGACAGTTAGGACGACAGGACAAGACGACAGTTAGGACGACAGTTTGGACGACAGAACAGGACGACAGTTAGACGACAGAACAAGACGACAGTAAGAACAAGACGACGTTAGGACGAAAGAACAGGAAGAAGTTAGGCGACAGCAGAACAGGATGAAAGAAAAGGAGACCGAAACGCCGACAGTTAGGGCAACGACAAGATGACAGTTAGGATGACAGAATAAGATGACAGTTAGGACGACAGTTAGGACGACAGAACAGTACGACAGAACAAGAAGACAGTTAGGACGACAGAAAAAGACGAAAGTAAGGACGACAGAAAAAGACGACAGTTAGGAAGACAGAACAGGACGACAGTTAGGACGACAGTTAGGACGACAGAACATGACGACAGTTAGGACGACAGAACAAGGCGACAGTTAGGACGACAGAACAAGACGACAGTAGGACGACAGAACAGGACGACAGTTAGGGCGACAGAACAAGACGACAGTAAGGACAAAAGAACAAGACGACAGTAAGACGACAGAAAAAGACGACAGTAAGGAAGACAGAACAAGACGAAAGTTAGGACGACAGAAAAAGACGACAGTTAGACGACGGCATAAGAGGACAGTTAGGACGACAGAACAAGAAGGTGAGTAGGGATGACAGAACAAGACGACAGAACAAAACGATAATAAGGACGACAGTAATTAAATGACTGAGAAAAAGCAGGCAGGACGACAGATTTAAGACGACGTCAACACACAACATACACGCCTACATATACTGATTTACCTGAACAAGCAGGCAATGACTGTAGACAAAGTCAAATGTACAGTACAAAGCACAAAGCAGTCAACTCATTTTTGTCACAAATGGAACCCCATAAAATGGAACCCCATAATTTACCTTAAGATTTTTTTCACTAGAGTTTGACTCGAGCATGTGCTAAGCTAAATTATTTACTTGCCCGTATCTGTAATTTTAAGCTGATCTTTCTAAAGGGAACGTGATTAGCCATTAGGTGGCGACAACGTACTGTGAGTGAGTCATGAATCCATTTTACGATTCTTTCAAAACGTTCAAACACACCAATTCATTCAGTAATGAACACACGGACTGGCCTCAACTCATCCTTATTTCGTTTGTCAAAACGCGATTCGCTCAGGAACGCACATACTGAGTGATGCTAGTAGATGCTAAGGGGTTTGTGGTGGATTTGTTTAGAGCTATTTTCGTTGGTTTACGAAGTAGCTGTCAATGTTGTTTCTAAAATTTTATTTAGCCTACTCATATTAACTTCTTGGTTTGTATAAAAGCAATATCACACTTGCAATGGTGCTGTTATATACCATGGAAACATTCTTGGAAGTTGACGAATTATCAGGCTGAATATAAACATTATTTGGTTCGTTAAGTAAACTGCATTATGCTTTACGCTGTTTTTGGCTTCATTCTCAGTTGTAGCTACAACTTGAGATCAGACGCATGTATTCCATTTGAGTAAAGAGCAACACTTCAAATACATTGTTACTGAACATTTTAACTATTTATTGACCTTTTAACTGTAAAATGCAGATTATGAACTGAAATATATGAGAGTTGCCTCTGACGGCAGCTACATACACTGAACAAAATTATAAACGCAACACTTTTGTTTTTGCCCAAATTTTTCATGAGCTGAACTCAAAGATATGTACACAAAAGGCCTATTTCTCTCAAATAGGTTCACAAAGCTGTCTAAACTCTGTGGTAGTGAGCATTCTTCTTTGCCGCGATAATCCATCCACCTCACAGGTGTGACACATCAAGATGCTGATTAGACAGCATGATTATTGCACAGGTGTGCCTTAGGCTGGCCACAATAAAAGGCCACTCTAAAATGTGCAGTTTTATCACACAGCACAATGCCACAGATATCGCAAGTTTTGAGGGAGCATGCAATTGGCATGCTGACAGCAGGAATGTCCACCACAACTGTTGCCCGTGAATTGAATGTTCATATCTCAACCATAAGCCTCTCCAAAGACGTTTCAGAGAATTTGGCAATACATCCAACAGGCCTCACAACCGCAGACCACGTGTAACCACACCAGCCCAGGACCTCCACATCCAGCATCTTCACCTCCAAGATCGTCTGAGACCAGCCACCTGGACAACTGCTGCAACAATCGGTTTGCATAACCAAAGAATTTCTGCACAAACTGTCAGAAAAAGCCTCAGGGAAGCTCAGCTGCATGCTGGTCGTCCTCATCGGGGTCTCGACCTGAATACAGTTTGTCGTCGTAACCGACTTGAGTGGACAAATGCTCACATTCGATGGCGTCTGGCCCTTTGGAGAGGTGTTCTCTTCATGGATGAACCCCGGTTTTCACTGTACAGGGCAGATGGCAGACAACGTGTATGGCGTAGTGTGGGTGAGCGGTTTGCTGATGTCAACGTGGTGGATCGAGTGGCCCATGGTGGCGGTAGGGTTATGGTATGGCAATGTGATCTCATGATAATTCGTATGTATTTTACGTAAAATGTGGTTCTATAAAATGTACATTTACTTACGTTTTTACAGGCACTAAAACATACAAATACTTACGTATTTTCAGCATTTTAACGTACAAAACTAACGTATTGACGACACCTAAAAATTAATCCTTATGAATATTGAAATCGCGGTCTTAATTTTATTAGTTTAGTTATCATATGAATTAACTTGTTTTCAATTGAATTATTAAATTGTTTACTCGTTTACTTAATATGAATTATAACATTTAGTTTTGTTGTGTGATTTCTGCTGCCAGCTCGTTTCCAAGAATATGCCTACATAATTTTAAACAGGACTTCACTTTAAACCTTAAAATAAATAACATTTCTGCAATCGTTTAACCTTTACTTGACATGTAATGTTTACTTTGATTGTCATAGGCCACAAAAGGCGTTCTTCCCAACATGCTGTGACTAGCAATAGAACTATAAAATACACCAAAAAACATAATTGCGAATGAAACAATTTTGATTAGTGCGCTGTAATCCAATACTTCCGAATCCAATACGACTGCGAGGGAAAGACCACAAATCACGCTGTTTGTGAAGAAGGGCTTGCTTTCCATCCCGAGCAGCGAGTCTAGTCACCGTGAGCAGCAAGGCCCGCGCTGACTGACGCGCTCTTTACAAAATTCAAAATGTGCGCTTTCAAGACAGGTTTTTACGGCAGATAAATAAACGCTCTTGGCTCTTGCTGCTTCGTCACAGATTGCGACTGCGTGTTTTTTATGGAATGCTGCGCGCGCGTTCATTTAGGGATGGTCGATACCACTTATTTTGTTTTCGATAAGATACCGTTATTTTTCAAGGCAGTATCGTCGATATCGATACCGATGCGATACTTCTGCACTAAACTTTTAAATTATGAAATTTATAAAATTATTAAATTACTAAGAGTAAAATGGGTAATGAAAACCACTTAAACTGTTTAAAACGCATTTTAACCCGTTTAATTCCTAATTTTTCCCAGACATGAAAATATCCAAATGATGTACCCCTTTGAAATAATTACTCATTTAAAAAAAAAAAATCTGGGAAAAGTGATGTGAAATTTTTCTTTTATGGTCAGTCACAATTGTAACTGGTGGGATTATGTGTATATTGAATTAACATATTTCTGCAGTCTTAAAATTTTGTATATATCTTAGCCCAGCTATTTTAAACTGTTTGATCACATTCTAGGGTTACTATTATGCATAAAAAACACTTATACAACATTGATAGGAATACTGAGATCAAATACAAAAAAATACAACCATCAACATATTTCAAAATTGTTACTTTTTTGTAACATATATCACATTTTTATATTAGTGCTACCAGTATTACAACATATATACAATATTCGAACTTATTTGTAACATTTTAACTTTTGATTTAGTGCAATATTTTGTACTGCCATTAGGGACTGCCAGTGAATGGCTGTTGCATGCATAAAATGCAACCTTTAAATGAATTATCTTTCAACGTTCAATTTAAATAATTGAAATTGTAGCCTACATAGTTCGTGCAATTACAATTTGTTTATTGTGAAATAACTCTGTGAAATAAAAAAATTCTGTCCTCTGATAAGCATTGTTCAGGGCTGCCATTCCCAAAAGCTTCAATGCTTTCTTATGATATTTTGGGAAATGCAGCCCTGTTTGAATGCACGGTCAGCAGTGAGTGAATGCTCTCTGTAATTGATTGGTTCTGTCTTGCAACATTTGCGTGTGTTCAGATGAGCAGGAAAATAGTTTTATCCTACACAATTACTCGCTAACAAAGGTTATTTGTCCAATTCAATGCATATTGTACGCATTATTATTATTATTATTTTTGTTAAACAAAACCACTGGTAAATAAAATGCACCTTAGTATCGATATTTTTTGTTTGAGTATCGATACTTTCGATACTCGCGTCAGTATCGATATATCGATACTTCGGATCGATACGCCCATCCCTAGTTCCTTCACGAGTTCACGGAGTGGATCAGGAAAATTATCTGGATAATATTTTCAGCGATTAACAACATAAATTCTGCTCTGGATCACACAAACATACTGTATTCCGCCAGAGAGGACTGCAGCTGCAACGCATCGTCATTTGGATTACTTTCGGTACTGCTTTTGACATTTTTGCAATAAATAAATGATTGTAACGTTAATTGCATTTATCTGTATGTCATGTTTTTCTTATACTGTACAGAAATGTTTAGGCTAATATGTAGGAGTGGAATTGGCGACTATAAATATATTTGAATGCTATATTGTTACTAATAGTTTAATTTTCCTGCGTATTTCGGTCATTTGTGTTTTATATCCTTTATATGTCGCTATAAAATGGGTAAGCTAAGGTTTTGGGGGTAGGTTAAGGGGTCTAAAAATCTAAATCGCATATTAATAAAATGATAAAAATGCAGATTTCGCTATAAAATGGGTTTAGGTTTGGGGGTAGGTTAAGGGTTCTAAAAATCTAAATCGCTTATTGATCTAATGATAATAATGCATTGACACGAATATCTTGATTATATAAAAGATACGTAAATATTTTTAAGTTTTTTTAGCTAAAAGTACGTAGCGATTTGTACGTTTTAAATGTTGAAATACGTTTAAATTGTACGTTTTAGCATGATTAATAACGTACAAAAGTGTAAGTTTTGTGCTTGTAAATGTTACATACTAATACCTACATATAAATGAGGCCCAGGGGGTATGGGCAGGACTTGTTCGGACAAAAACACAGGTGCATTTTATTGATGGCATTTTGAATGCACAGAGATAACCGTGACGAGATCCTGAGGCCCATTATTGTGCCATTCATCCACAACCATAACTTCATGTTGCAGCATGATAATGCATGGCATTATGTTGCAAGGATCTGTACACAATTCACGGAAGCTGAAAACATCCCAGTTCTTGCATGGCCAGTATACTCACCGGACATGTCACACATTGAGCATGTTTGGGATGCTATGGATCGGCGTATACGACAGTGTGTTCCAGTTCCTGCTAATATCCAGCAACTTCGCATAGCCATTGAAGAGGAGTGGACCAACAATCCACAGGCCACAATCAACAACCTGATCAACTCTATGTGAAGGAGATGTGTTGCACTGTGTGAGGCAAATGTTGGTCACACCAGATACTGACTGGTTTTCGGACGCCCCCGGACCCCCCAATATAGTAAAACTGCACATTTTAGAGTGGCATTTATTGTGGCCAGCCTAAGGCACACCTGGCCAATAATCATCGTTAATCAGCATCTTGATATGCCACACCTGTGCGGTGGATGGATTATCTCGGCAAAAGGAGAAGTGCTCACTAACAAAGATTTAAACAGATTTGTGAACAATATTTAAGAGAAAAAGGCTTTTTGTGTACATAGAAAAAGTCTTAGAACTTTGAGTTCAGCTCATGAAAAATGGGGGCAAAAACAAAAGTGTTGCGTTTATCATTTTGTTCAGTGTACATAAAGCAATAAATAATTAAATTCAATTAATAATAATAAAAAAGAAATTAAAAACACAAAGTATCTTCTCTGTAAATGTGCAGACTCCCCATTGCTAAGGTGCTCTGCTTGTGAGCTAGTTAAACAAGTGTAGTTGAGGACTCTGGCTGTTGAGATAATTGCCCTCTTTTGCAATGATACTGCTTTGGTAAATAGAAAATAAATGTAAAAGGGCAAACTGCTCTTGGGTCCTGAAACCATTCTCTCGCAAACATGCACTTCCCTCCCGCTGACTCTCATTGAAATTCTACACAGTCTTCCATAGTGTTGTTAGGAACATCTTTCAGAGCCAATTAATTTCCCCTACTCATGTCTCTCTCTTTCACTATCTGGCTTCATGCATTTCCAGTTCCTGTCCCATTTCCTCTTAACACTCTTTCCTAACCACCAAGATGTTCCAGGAGACTTTACAAAACCAACATACTATTGTAGTTAAAGTCATTATGTTGTTCTAAAAAATCCCTAATGAGCCCAACATTTTTAAATTAAACTTCTGCTAGGGCTTTTAAACTACACCCCTTAAACTGCACAGTTCTTAAGCTTGTTTTGTGATATAAACTTTCTAACAAATCGCTATGGATCTGAATGGTTTTCCCTAAGCTGACAATCAAATATCCCGAAACTTAGACATCCTCTGAAAATGTTGCCTGTTCCAGATCTTGTAGGCTAGATCCAGTAAATGTAATAGAAAACATCAGTAAAAGGCTGCTAATTGTTTTCTAACTGTCATATTCACAGATATTTTTTCCAAGAGGGCAAGATCAAAAGTCCATTATTGCACATTGCTAACTAAAACTCCTCTCAGAGCTTCCAGGTTATGTTCATAAATCTGGGCATAGTCCATTAGCCTGCTCTGACTTACTAAATAAAATAAAAAGAATGTTCAGTTAGGCTCAGAATGTTTACAGTTTTACATGCCAACTGCCAGAAAGAAACACAATAGAAACTTATGTAAAATAAAAATAAGAATATTCCAAAATGTTAGTATGAAGAAAATTACTATACCAGCAACTGATTTGGTTACCAAAATTTACCACAAATCTTCTTTTGCATTGCCGAAGAAAGAACTCATACAGGTTTGGACAACTCGGAAGCGGAATAATTAATGCAGAATTTTCATTTTTGGGTGAAACTATCCCTTTAAAGCCCTGTTAGTCTCTCCGCCAAGGCTTGTTCAAAGCCATAATCCAATTTTGTCTTAAGGAATTTTCTTTTTTCTATTTTTTTCAGTATTGTTGTACATTCTTCCCTCAATAGTAAAGTGTAGAAAGTGCTTGTAGGGAATGGAAAGACTGACTGTGCAAGAGAAAGAGAAAAGTGAAACGCTCTGTTGGATAGACGGTCTCTGCAGACTGGGAAGAAGGATCAGGATGAAAGGAGTAAAAAGAGAAAGATAGTGAGAGAGAAAGGAGCAGATTGTGTCAGGAGCTTTACCCCTTGAATGTGAATGCAAGCAGGAGCCTTCACTTAACAGAAGGATCTGTCATACCACGTATGTGGTGCGTTTGCATGCGTGTGAGAATCAGACGCTGTTGACAGGATATCTTACAGAGCTTGATGGTACTGACAGAAATCACTGCCTGAAAATAATACAGGGGACATTTCAACACATGGGCCTGCCCTTGTCCACAATGACAAGATGAAATATCACTGATGACTGAACTATTGTATGTGTGTGCGTGAGCATGACAGTTCTTTTACCTTGACAACATTTCGTGTGACGGTTTAATTACAAGTAGCAAGATCTTCATACATTCAGATTAATTAATAAAGACAGCGTAAAAAAATTATACTCATGCTAATAATTTTTCTGGTTGATAGTGATATTTACAGCATCTTAAAAATAAAAACGCCGTAGATACAGTTTGGAAATTAACATTTTCAGGTTAGTTCATTTTGATGAAATAAAAAGCTACAAAAAAAATAAATAATAATTTTTAGCCTGAGTCTAGTGTTAGCCATTGTTGTCAAAGAGGACGTGAAAATGTGAGTATTTGTTTGAATTGCAAAGTCAGTGAGACTTGGTGTGTCCTTTATCTTCATCAGTTAATTTGGCAGCAGCTGGTTTGAGTCTTCCGCTGATGCTGATTTCGTGGAAGGAAGTGGCCTTTTCTGGCAACACAAGGGAAAATGTTTGTTTTAAGAAGAGCTATAGAGTCTCTCTCTTTCTCCGTCATGCTCCCTTGCTTCTGCTCTTAAGGTCACGGTTTGTACCCACCGTCACTGACTGTCACTCCATTTCTCTCTTTCTTTCTCACTGTTTCTCTTTCCACCTCTACCCTCCCCTATCTCTCTCTGGCCCTCTGTCAGCCATTTCAAAAACGCCTTTGAAAGAAAGAGAAAAAAAGAAAGACTGAGGAACAGGAAAAAGGAGGTGAAAGAAAAGGAATAAAATCAGACAGAAGAAAGGGAACAAAGACAGAAACGTCAAAATATTTACCATCATTCTGTCAGATTTCCTGTCAAGACACATCAATCCATTCAACATCAAACTAGTAACTGTCTCATATTTCGTGTGAGAGCACTAACAGCTAAACTGTGGCCATGCACTAAAATATTTCAGTATGAATTACAAAGGTCATTCTTGCTCTGTGTTCTCTGTGATCTATTTACAGTGCTCCAGTTTTTCATGTCAAAAATACTTTTACCTCAAACTCTTGACACACAAAACTTGCCCGACATTCATACTTCAAAAAAAAGTCTAAAATACTTTAGCAGAATCCAAATAACAGCCCATACAAATGCATACTATGCATTTGTTCAACCAAAAAAGAAAATGTAGACACCCTCAGGCCATCCAAGATGTAGATGAGTTTGTTTCTTCATCAGAACAGATCTGTAGAAATTTCTGGAGAAACATTGATTACTCATGAATGGATCCTTTGCAGTGAATGGGTGCGATTCCCAACAGCTGATAAAAACATTGTAATAATCCACAAATAATCCACATGTCCCGTCCCTAACTGACGTTTTGTGAAGTCAAAAAACAAAGAAATTCAAGGGACTAAGTCAAGATGATTTAAGACAATAGTGGACTCATATTTTAGCTGGAAGCAAAAGTTTAGAAGATTCTAATCATAAATTTGTTTATTGCACAGAGGATCCATTGGTGAGCAAGCGATGTCATACTAAATTCCTCAAAATTTGTTCCAGTGAAGAAACAAACTCATTTTGGGTGTAACTTTTCTAAAAAAGTACATTTTCTAAACAACAACAACAAAAAACCAACTGATTTGTTTTTACAGTTTAAGTGTATGGTATTTAAAATACTTTTTATGGATTCATTTTCTCAGAAGCCAATAAAATTCCGAGTGCATAACTCAGTGTGGTTGGCACAAACCACATGTAAACCCATATTTAATTTAGTCTGGGTTATATTTTATTTTATCTTGTGAATTTTTTCATGGTTTATTTAGGATGAGTGCTTGTCAAGCAACCCGTCTGTGTTGCCATCTACCTAATTTAGCATAAACAGTGACATGTTTATTTTACACCATAATGCTTGTCATCAGCGGTCTTTGATGTCAACAAAATATACAGAAAATGTTTCCTCTTGCCTTTAACTTACTATACTATGTTCAGTGCAACGTTTTCTTGTGTGGTATGGCATAATTGTGCTGTTCTACATATTTTCTTAAGCAAATAATATATCATTAATATTTGTGAGGTTTACTCACAGAAAAATGTTCAAGCAAACATGCAAAGAAACAGCAAATTCGTTTTCAACACATATCAGGGATCTCTCAGTTTTCTTTATTCTTTTTTCTATTGTTTGATACTTTTACTCTTCTCTCTCCGTCTGTCTCTGTGTGATCCCTCTCCCTGGACCTGCTGTGGTGCATTCAAGCACTCCACCGCCACGCACTAACGAACTTCCAACATCTTGTCCCGTCACGGCAATTACACACACACACACACACACACATGTTACGACATAATAACGTAGTCCCAATGCCCTACATGTACACCCTGCCCAAATGAAGGCCTGCATATTATGTAGTAAGGTGTGTGGAAGCGATATCATTAACATTAGCCATCACAGTCGATTTAAATCAAGCATTGAATAAGGATATAGGATGTCGAGGAGACTGGTGTTGGTCTGCCAAAAGAGTAGGTAATTTCAGGTTCATAATTGATGCATAAATTGTAAGATGAATGTTTGCTCTTTTGACCCGCACTCATTGATTCTTTTAAGTTTTTAAAAGACTAAAACTGTTGACTGACAAGAAAATTTCTTCATCAAAACAAAATTAGATAAAATGTTCTATTAATAATGTAAAGATGTTTAAATTTAATTTAAGATTTGGTTAGGGGGTTGGTTGGCACTTGCAGTATATTATAAAAATAATGATAAGAGCACTTATATGTCCACATCTTTCTGCATATTACATCGTTACACCTGTAGGTGGTGACAAGGGACTGTTGTTACAATATGAAAAGATTAATTGAACCGATTCGTTCCAAAACATTGATTCTGACTGCTTTTAAGAGTGAATCATTGAATTATTCACTCGTCCGATTCAAAAATACAGATTTCTTCAGGACTGCCATTACTGTGTGTTGCTTGAAGACTTTAGGGTTCATTGTGGCTTTGTTTGGATCTATTTACGTTGGCAGAGCGAAAGACGAAGTAACTAAAAGTATTGTCCAGAACGTAAGTTACCTTTATCTTCTTGTGTGTTAAACTGTTGTATAAAAGAAACATCACACTTGCAATTGTGCCATTGTTCATTATAAAAACCGGTTTAATTTAAGCATATATCAATAAATTGATCATACAATAGGCTTAATTATCAGATAAATGTGTGTTAAGGTGTTAGTTTGGAATGTTGAGGTCCCTATGTATATAACAAATGAAATCAAATTTAGTGAACATAAGAATTTATTGTGTGAAAATGTAGTGAAGAAAACTGGTTACTCCATAGCCAAACACGATTATAGAGTTTAAGGAATAGACATGAGTGGTTATAGACACTGCCATTACAGTGATATGATAAAGACTCAGGGTTAATTAAGGCTCAAATTTTAATAACATACTTAATCATTTATAGCTTAGCTGACTAAAGCAGACCCAGGGCCAGACACACATATACACGCACAGCTGCATGTATTATTTAGCCGTATTTCTCTTTTCCCGTTGCTCCTGAGTAGACAAATGGACAAATACACACTTCAGCGCTTCTGTTATTGGCTTAGGAGACACAAGGGGTTCAGTTGAACGTGTGTAGGTATTACAGACTCACACTTGGATGGATAAATTGCTGAAGACTACTGGCAAATTAAACGTTTTGATAGCTTAGTATTAAAGTAAAAAATGGCCAAGGATTTTAAATGAAATGCAGAGGAAAATTTAAGAGCATTAATACGGGCATGCAATTGATCATACTGTAGGTTGATGCAGAGAATAAACCAAATAACTAATATTTGAGAATAAACGCACAAGTGAGTACAGAATAGAGGGTCTTGGAGAGGGGTAATGTACAGGTCAATCAATACATGCATTTAATACAATTTTAAAACACACATGATAAATATAGGTACAAAATTGCATTCATACCAAATTAAAATGCAACCTGTCATTTGGATAAACCTAAAGCAACTGCAGAACTGTCCTTCTCTTTTTAGTCTGAGACATAAATTAAGTGTAAAAAGAAAACAAACAGTCTAGCAGAGAAAGAGAACAAAATAAAGCGAGGGAGAAGAGGAGCGCCAAAGAGACTCAAGGGATGGTTGGGATTTATGGTTCAGTAGCTGAACTCACGATCAGATAATTCAAAAGTTAATCGCTTTCCATAACTCTCTTGCACATTATCTTGCTCATCTTTTATCAATGACAACACCAAATACCAGAATAAACTGCATCTCACATGCTTGCATCCGCACCCACCGCTTGTTTATGAGAAGAAATGATGCCCATTCAAAAGTTTGCATTCCATCATGAAATATCAGCAGTTTGGTGAACAGTTATGCTTTTGTAGACAGTCCAGAGCCTTTAGAAATGTTATGAGATCAGGGATGCAACAAGCTCATTTACAAAGTCATCCAAATTTGTTCTGTTATCTCATTTAAATGTTTGCGTTTAGAATAAAACTCTCAATATTACAATACTCCTGCCTTTTTGTGATTCTCACTTGCATGTTATAGTGAATAACACTTTAATAGGAAGCCCTTATTATACATAAAACTGAACATTTTCTTAAAATCCTGGCCTATTATTGTTCAAAAGTTTGACTGGTGAGATTTTTTACTGTTTTTGAAAGAAGTCTCTTATGCTCTCCACGGCTGCATTTATTTGATTAAAAAATAATTCACTAAACGCTCTAATATTTTGAAATATTTGTAAAATTGTATAGAACTGTTTTCTACTTTAATAAAATTTAAAATACAATAATTCCTGTGATTGCAAAGCTGATTTTTTTAGCAGTCATTACTTCAGTCTTCACAGTTTTTTAGGAAATCATTATAATTTGGTGCTCAAGAAACTATTCTTATTATTGTCAATGTTGAAAACAATTGTGCCGCTTAATATTTTTGTGGAAACTTTTTTTTCAAGATTCTTTGATTAATAGAAAGTTAAAAAAACAGCATTAATTTGCAATAGAAATGTCTGTATAAACATATTTCTTTCTTTCAAAAAAATATTACTGACCCCAAAAATTTGAATGGCAATGTATAGTTTCACATGAATATATCTGTGAACTTTGTCATAATGATTACATTGCAAAGCCATTAAAATAATTATTGATGTGCAAAGTCAGTATATTTGTACTTTATATCATAATTTTACTTCATATATTTTAATGTGGCAAGGACAATGAAACACTTAACGTCCATTTTCTTATATTTAATATTGGTTGAAGTAAACTTTAGGATTTTTTTTTTTTTTTTACAAAAATTACATACAACTGTCCAACACATACAGTACCACCGTAGACTCCCTATACAGGAGGTGCAGATCACTTGTTAAAGACTCCTGGACAAGTCTTATATGGAGAGAATTCTTTTTGATAGTTTCAAGGATTTTGCCATTTTGTTTGATCACTTAAAGCCAGTATGACAAAGGTTTAATTTATTGACTTATCTAGTCCTGTTCTTCTTGTAATAACACTTCAGATACTGTTAGCTGGTTCATGTTTCTACTGAATTTATACCGGTTGTTAATTAATAACTCCTTTGGTGTCAATAATCAATATCCTCACTGACATATTCTGTGTATTATTAAAAAACAGAGCGGCTAAGCAACTGAATATCTTCACACCTTCAGAACCGTGCAGGCTGGTATTTGAAATATGCTCTTGAATGTGTGTCTGTCAAGTTGCAGTCAATACCCACTGGGGTGGATTGAGACATGGGGAGTTGAAAGCATAATGCTAGCAGCCAGTTCAGGCCAGGACAGATTACCCGATACTCTATTAGTTAAAATAAATTACTTTTACCTTGTTTATTTGCTTCTTCAAGTTACATTTGAAATCTTTTGATGCTGAGAACATGTTCATATATGCATTGGCACCACTTTGTGCCTTGCCTGAACAAGTGCAATTCAAATTAACTTTATATTATGAACATCTTGAATACATGCTTTTGCATCAATGTTGACAAACCAAAAATGATGGAAATGATGCTTATGTGAAAACAAAATAGCTGCTATCTTAATCATCTCTTTTTATCTCTCAAATCAATGTAGTACCCTCATTGTACAAAGATGCTGGTATATTGGGTTATCCGACTTTGACATTCAAGAACAAAAGACAAGTAAAAAGAAAAATTCAAAATATAACGGCTAACACCACACTGAAACCCCAAGAAATGTTCTTGGGTGTAGGCTAAATGCTCGCTTGTTAGTGGCAAGATAAAAAGAATGGAAAGATGGAGAAGGAAAAATGGAAGAGTGAGGGGATTTGTTGCTGTAATTGAATAGATTTGGCTTGTTACCACAAAGTTGTTAGGTGTCAAACTGGGAAACAGTGTGTCTGTGTGTGTGTTAGAATGAAAGTTAGCACATATCCTTATGGGCAAAGTAGCATGAATGTTTGTTAGCGTGTGTGTGCATATGTCTATGAGAAAGAGAATTTGAAAAACCACATGCTGATTATTATTTTTCCCCATTCTGACCACATAGTGCTGTCTTTCTCAGCAAGCATCATTAATAGGTTTTGTTTTTACAGCATCTTTCCAAAAACAGGTTTAGAAGTGAAGGTGGTATTTATTATGCTCAGTTCCACCAGACCTGATCAGTGTGTGTGTATCCAGGATGACTGAATGTTGCCATTGACTGTCTTTTTAGTACCAATGCTAAAGGAATAGTTCAGTCAGAAATGAAAATGGTAATCATTTTCTCACCCACATGTCTTTCCAAACCAGTATATTCTTCATAAACTTTCTTCTACCTTTTTCTTGGTAGGCCTTATCAGCCCTCATCCATTTCCCATGTAACATTCTCTGACAGCCCCAGACAGTGTTTCATGGGTTGGTGATCAGTACAGCTTCTGAAGCTCATCTAGCAGCCTTCCAGAGATGTTCTGTCCAGCTCTTTGAGTGAACAATGATGTCATAAATGTACCTGACAGTAGACACGGCGAGGTCTCAGTATTATCCGTATTCCTCTAAAGAAATTCATATTTTTATTTTATTCAGCAACGACCCATTACATTGATCAAGAAGTGAGAGTAAAGACATTTAGAATATTACAAAAGATTTCTGTTTCAGATAAATTATGTTCTCCATTAAACAATCCTAATAAACTCACAGTTTTCACAATATAAAAATGTTTCCTGAGTACCAAATCAATGATTTTTGGAAGGGATCAGGGACATTGAAACCTGGAGTAATGATGCTGAAAATTCAGCTTTGCCATTACCAGTATGAATAAAAAACAAACAAAAAAAAAATTTTGGGTGAAATAATGAAAATAGAAAACAGGTATTTTAAAACTGTAATAATTATTATCAGTATATAGCAGTCTCAACTGTTTTTCACATGATAATAAGAACCAGATTTTGAATGATTTCTGAAGGATCATGTGATTTCTGAAAAATTTTCTGAAGAAATCCATTGGTCGGATAATTTAGAAATGTTATAAACAACTCTGAAGCCCAAGTATGAACAATAATAAAAGTTTGTTCCTTAATTAGTTTTTATTGCCAACTCATGTTCACACATACACAACGTTTTAGCATTTAAAAATTGCACACCCAGCTCCACTACACAAACACCCTCCATTTCATTTCTTACACGGCCACACACACACACACACACACACACAACACTATCATTTCAGATTGCAACACAAAGATATGGTGTGTGCATTCTCAAGTGTGTGTGTGCTTTAAATGTCAAGGGTGTGTAGGTTTAGCATTTCATTTAGCATACAATTAAAAACAGGAAGAGTGGGGATAAGAGAAAGATCATGAAAGAAGGGAAGTTAGGAGAGGGCAAGTCACCAAAATGAAGGTGGGTGGTGGAGGAGGACGAGGAGGGGAAGAGGACAAACAGAATTTTATTTGGAGAAGATAAATGGATGAAAAAGAGATGGTGAAAAGGCTAAAGAGAAATTAAATATGCGGGAATGAATCAAGTGAAAATAGCAGACTTGATGAATAAATAAAGTAGCTGGAAGAAGCAATACAGTGTGAGGTATACAGAGAGAGAGAAAAGCCTATGAAAGAATGGATTTAAAGATTCTCAGATATTTCTATAAAACTTTCCACAGTACATTATTACAGAATGGCAACACTAGCCTTTAAATGACTAATTTAGTAAATGAAAAGAGTCACAAAAGTCCAAGTTTATATATATATAGGGTCACCCTCGCTGTATATCTGTGAGAAGCAAGTAAGTAGCGTCTATTTCCACCCACTGGTAAGAAATAGTATTGCAACTTGTTAAATTAATACTAACACGTAGAAAAAAGAGAAAGATACTGAATACAACAAGAATTTTTGTTCTGTTGTTCTGTATGTAATATATGTGTGCTATTTCATAATGCAGCCCTAGCTCATGAATATTAATTTATTTAGAAATAAACCAACATAATCTGTTACTATTGTGATAGTCTGTGATAATCATGTCTGTAGTATTTGCCTTTTTCCAGATCAACTGAAATGAATAATAAAGACCTGATTAGAAATTAGAAATGTTCAATAAATGTTTCAAAAGTTGCTATTTTCTACATAAAAGTTTGCACTACATAGTATAAGGCAGGGCTCAGTAATTATTAGTTCAGAGCCACTAGTTCAGATTTGCATTTGCCTATATTTTCACAGGCCCCTTCTAAAATTATCTGGTGATTTTATTCTTGGCAGCATATGTTTGTGTTTGTCAGAAAAATATATATTTTTTTGTTCACTGTTATCGTTTTCCCCCTAAACTAAAATAAAACTAAAATTTATTAATTTATTAAATTTTTGATTTATTTATTTATTATTATTACATCTTTAAGGGGGAAAGATAACATTTAATGAATCAATGAATGAATTAATTAAGTAATTAAAATATTAATTAATGAATTAATAAAGCAGCCTTATTTATTACAATATTAATGGCTATTCTAATATGAATATTTATTAGATGTCGTAGTATTTATTCAATTATTACAAAATAAATATTTATTCAATATTTGGAAAAGAAAATAATATCACTTGTATCTTCTCATGGTACCTTGTTAGTGTTAGTGACATGTATTAGTGATACAGAAAAAAATCCATAATATTGAGCCTTGCTAGGAAAACAAACAAAAAGACTCTACTAATCATGTTAGTCAAAAGTGTGGTCTGTTTTTTACTAACCTTTACCCTAACATAGTAGTTCATTACCTGCATTAACTCCCGCTTTGATCCAATAAAATCTGCACGTGAACTCTATTGCATGCAATCCTATTACAGTATTAGACTTCCTCTACTGCTGTGAGTCCAGCTGATTTCTAAGTATTCAGCCAGCACTAAAATACTATTCAATTATTTGATTAAGAAAAACCCAGCAGAAACAGACCAGTGAACAAATGCAGATTTAAAATACCAGAGAGTTAGAGAGAGATTTGCTGGAAAAGGCAGAAGAAATGAAGATAGTGCTTAGAAAGGGAGAAAATGAGGGAAGGAGAGAGAAAAAAAACGTGAGTAGGAACGTGAGGTCAGTTCTAATAATACTGATAAGACCTTGCCATGGCCACCACACCATCTCACTCTACTAGAAAGAATGGAGGCAGTGTTGGACAACTGTGTGTGTGTCTGGCAGGTGTGTGTATGCGTTTGGAATGTGTTTGTATGTGTATGTCAGATTAGTTTTTGTTTGTTAGAGTTGTGCATGTGTATTCTGCAACTGTCTTTACTCCTGTTCCACTGGATCCCTCATATTGGGCTGGCGGTGTTCATCTGGCAGTTCACGCACAGGAAGACTCAATTTGATGCTAATCATGTCTACGGTACGCATAGTGTTTGTGTGTTTGCATTCAAATGTGTGTAAAAATAAAAAACTGCATGTTGTTTTATGTCTACTTTGTTGTGACTGTATGTAGCCTTGTGTGTGTGTTAGTGTGTATCTGTGTGTTGAGTACTAGATGCCATGTTTCAGCGGTCAAGCAGCCAGATAACCAAATGACACAGCACTTTTATGTTCTGATGTCACAGTAAGCAAGCATTGCTCATAAAGGGGGATTGATATTTATAAAATAGGAGTGGCTTATTAACTGTTTGATTCTAGAATTTTGGATTTCTTGAAGTCAATTCCATCTATTTACTTTATTCTTAAGAAAAAATGGGAATGAAATGATCTTATCTTAATGGGAATGTATCTTCAATAAGCTGTCTAATGGTATATTTTGCACTAACATGATTGATAGTATGAATCAGAAGGGCAAAATAACTCGACATTTCATATTAAAATTAAATAGGTCTAATCTTTGTAAACACACAGTAGCATAGTATAGTTCACAGGAGAAAACCAAAAAGAAAATTCTGACGGCCATTTAGAGGTGTCGTTCCAAACCTTTGTGCTTCTTTCGCTCAGCGAACATAAAAAGACGAATGATGGAAAACAAGAAAACTTTGGTAGAAGAATTTTGTGTAACCAATACAATGTGAGTGCCTCGAACGATTTTTTTTTCCATATAGACAGTCATGGGAACCAAAACTTGTTTGGGTTAGCACATTCTTAAAGATCTTCTTTACAAGACTCTGAGAAGACTCATGTATAAAGCTTTACTGTCGTTTTGACAACACAATGAACTTGCCTTTACTATACTCTTTAATTGCGAAGAAATCTTTTTTAAATTATTTTGTTAGGGGATCTGGATTGAACTAATTGAGTGATAACGTGATGTCATAAATACCAAAAGAAATTGGTTGCCACCAACTGGTGTGATGATTACACAGAAGAGTCCAGGTATGAAGGTGGACTATAACTGGTGTTTTAAATATGTTTTTTTGGTGAAACAATCAAACATCAAGTACAGTGGAGAAATCAAGTCCGAACTAGGTGCTGGTAGGCTCTGTGAGAAATGGGTAATATATATTTGGCATCAATTAAATGGACTATACACCGTTCATCCTGTGTAGAAAGTCGGATTTCCCTCCGTAACTTTTGTGGATCGAACCGCCAGCCCCTGCCTTCTTCTAAAAACTAATTTAAACCTAAGACACAAATTGTAATCATTTTTTTAGTTTTGAAAACTAACTTAGAGTAAATTTCATATAATTTGTGGTGTTTTTTGCAGTTTATTTATTCTGTATTTCTGTATGAATCATATCAGATGGTGTATCGTAGATAGGAAATATATAGTTTTATAGGTATAAGCAAATATTATTCTATTACAAATAATGTGGCCTTGACTTTGCCATCTGAAGCAATACAATTTTGTCGGCGGTGAGATCAACATTGTACAATCGCCTCATTGCATAACCTTAAATGATTAAAAAAAAATCATACTACTAGAGTTAGAAGGGTCAAATAAAATGGCAGAGATTGTGTTGGTATATATATATAGTATCATATATTATATGACATAATGATATAGTATATCTAGATGTAGAATAATAAATCGATGATCAGTTCATCATAAAAGATAGAGTCTTTCAGGATATCTTTTTATTGAGAACTGATCACACTACATTTAATGTTGCTGAAGAGAATTATCTGGTGTTAAGGAGGTTTAACTCAGCACTGTAAATAACTAGTTCAGAACAGGATTGGCGGGTTTGTTGTGGTCAGCTTCTCTAACCCGTAACACTAATTTAAACTGACGGCTCGGGTGTAATCAAAAACACCAGCAACTCTGATTAGTTCTGCTGACCCCTGATGGCCACGGAGCAGCATTCGATCAGTTGACGCAGTAAACCTACTGGAGGGTCTACTCTAACACCAGTGTCATCCAAACAACCAGCACTTGCCACAACTGGGATTCTAACGTCGTAGAGTTATCCGGACGTCTACTAGGAATCCATCATCAGACACACTAATCTTGGTGACTAGAGTCTTCCTACTTGTAAGGAGAACATAAGATTATGTACCATGTATTTACCATTAAATACTGAGGGTTGGGGTAAGATGTTGAATTTACACACCAGCCACCCACAGCACACACACACACACACCACACCACACACCACTGATGTTTGTTTATGGTGACTCTCCATAGGGTTAATGGTTTGTATAACTGTGCAAAACTGTATTTTCGATCGCGCCTAAACAAACCAACCCTAAACCAAACCTAAGCCCTTACAGGAACACTAACTGCCAATTTTTTGAATTTCATAGCACCCCATTTTCTGTAATTTTTTTAACCTGTTTGTCGTACTGGGACACCGGAAGTGTCCCCTCATAACCAATGTTTACTTTGTCAGACCCCTATCATTATACACATGTTGTGTCCTTATACATCTAATATCCAGTACTAGACATCCAGAACAGATGATTGGTGATAGATATGATAAGAATAGATAATAATAATAGATAGTAGATAGATAAGTAGACCTATCATGTGGAGGTTAGATCTATAAAAGTAAATCTGCAGAATTTTGTCCAGACGTATTGTTTTTAAAAAATTACTTCATCTACATGCATATACAACACCTATAGTGATAAGGCATTCGGTCATATAGGTACGGTCCTTGAGAGCTTGATAAAAGTCCTTCTTGTGCCCTTTATAGTAAGGGGATCATTTGGACTATATATAAGAACGCACTAACAATACAGACAACCCACCCAAGGCACACGATCCTCAACATAATATAATAATTCAATATTGTCATTTATCATAATATTGTGGTTCCACAACATTGATGTTTTTCTCGAGGATCATATGAGTGTGCAATAATCATTTAGTCTACGCAGAGCTGGTGTATAATTATTCTGAGGTAGAAGTAAATTAATCTTTCTATTGCAATGCCCTTGCTGTTATAGATGGAATGAGCCCACTTCTACACAGTATTAGATGGGACCTAACTGGACCAACCTCAGCTGTCCCAGCACCATCACCCAATGACCTGTCAGTCTTGGGAAAAGATACGTACCGGTCCTTTGGTGTATGCATGTCCAACCATGACTGTATGCTTTTGTTTGTCTGTGTAAGTGTTTTGTGTTTGTATCTGGTTTTGTTTGTGTGTAAAGAACACATAACATGGAATTAAAGTGACAGTAAATGCAGTGTCTATGTGTGTTTGTTTTAGTCAGAACACTAGCAGCATGTGGTGCCACTGCAGATAATTTTAAATTTAGTTATGAAGGGGGTGGACACTGTCTGTGACACTGCATGCCAGAGTAGAGGGAGTTCATACTGCTGTCACGTTCCCACTCCACTTTCTCATTCAGTCTTCAAGAGAGTGGTCTGATAGAGAAAGGTGACAGTTCACTTCAAAATTTATCTTGTCGTCCCCAGGCCATCTCATCAATATGCAGCGTTCAACACCTGTGGACCCCACAAAGATGGGGACTGGAAGAGCCATCGCTGTCCTCACCTCTGGAGGAGATGCACAAGGTGAGGAAGTGTGTATTTGTGTGTATGGTCCTTTATGGAGACCAACTCTGTGGAAGTAGGGCTTTAAAGCGTTTTAGATTTCATTATCTCTTTATCTTAATTTCTAATACTGAAAGTAACAAGTCTTGTGCCTTAAAACATAACTTTTCGACATTTATGATGTGACAACTTTATACAAAACAAATAATCTACCACTGGTCTTGTAGTTAATGTCAATAGATTAAAATGTAAAAACTAAAATTTTCTGTAAAGCTGCTTTGCAATAATTTGTATCGTGAAAAGTGCTATACAAATAAATGTGAGTTGAATTGAACTGAATAGATTATTGGGTTACTATGTTTCTGTGTATGTACACTATCATTCAAAAATTTAGGGTTTGTAAGATTTTTCAATGTTCAGTGTCACATGATCCTTCAGGAATCATTCTGACATGCTGATTTGGTTCTCAAGAAACCTATCTTACCATTATCGCAGTTGAAAGCAATATTTTTGTGGAAACCCTCATCCAATTTTTTCAGGGTTATATGTTGCTTTGAAAGCTCAAAAGAAGAGATTTGATTTGAAATGGAATTATTTTGTAACATTATACATGTATTTACTGTCACTTTTGATCAATTAAACATGCCCTTGTTGAAAAAAAATATTCACTTATTAAAAAAAATATTACTGACCCCAAACTTTTGAATGGTAGTAGCTTTTTGGGTAGTTCATGCATCAACATTCGTGATTTTACATGCATCAAGAGTTTAGGTAAAATAATTTATATGAATCTGTGAGGGAAGATATTCCTTGTAAGAGAAAATAGGGAAAGTATATTTATATCAGCTAACATACATTTTTAACAATTAATTTATTACCTGCTCTAGCCTTTGTTCCTAGAACACTAAGGATGTTTATATTATCAAGATCCCCCCCCCCACAAAAAACACTATAAAATTCCACAATGAACAATGTTAGGCCAACATCTAGTCAAGGAAAGGGGGCTTTTGTGTATTCCAAATTGGTGCAATTTGTTCTCTTCCTCATCGTTGTTGCATAATTTGGACAGTATAGATCACTGTCCACTTTTGTTGGAAAAGATCAGCATGGTCGTTCTGCTAAACATCTCTTTTGTTTCATGAAATGAAGGAATATGTGTCTAGAATGACATGAGAGTGAGAAAATTATTGCATAATTTCCGAAGAACTATACCTTTGAAATAGAGATTTTATTCTGCGGAGTGAGAAAAATATCAGTGTTTGTCGTTTAGGAAGGTTTTTGTCTGCATTATCAAGAGCAATATGCAGTTTCCGTCTCTTTTGCATTAAAATGCAAGGCATAAAGTCAAATGTGTGTGCTATTGAATTTTCGGCATTACTTGATAGATGGTCATTTGAAGTGGTTTTGTTGGATGCTTGATTACCTGATTGAACTACCACCTCCTCATTTACTATTGCAGCCATGTTGAATGAGCAACAGGAATCGTATATCAGAGAGGTCATGAGAGGTGCTAAAGCTTTCACTCTGACCTTTTATCCAACCTTTAGCAGTAGGAAAAAGAACCGACCTTTAACCTTATCTGGTACCAGCTGGAGAATAAGTCAAATAACTGTGTAATGTCAACTAGTCCTAGAAGAACCTTAACTATGGTCATCCCATCATTCCCTCTCCCTCTCACTCTCACTCAATTCCTCCCCATGATCTCTCTGTCTCTCTCTCTGTCTGAGGGGTGTTATATTTAGCCGGTGACCTTTGGGGAAATGTGGTTGCTTTAGAGAGCTGGGCAATGAAGCTTGCCTGTTGTCCTCTCTGGTTCAATCTTAAATGAAACTCGAGCCACTTAGATTTCCCTTTTCAATGGGATTTAACCACCATGTGTGTTTGTGTGACCAGATGACAAGATAACAGGTTTAGAATAAAACCAAAAGCAGTTTTTCTCACTCACTTTCCAGTTAATTAGTAGTTACCTTGATACCTTTCACGAACAGTCACCAAAACTTAATTAAATGTAATGCTTGTGACAAATTAAAGACAACCTTAGACCTCTAGTTCTGGTATGTAAATGTCTAGCAAATCAAAAGTCTAGAAAATATGTGCAATAATTATGCTTCTTTATTTATTATACTGTATCTCAGGTATGAATGCTGCTGTCCGAGCCACGGTGAGGGTTGGGATCTACACCGGCGCGAAAGTCTATTTTGTACATGAGGTTTGTACATCTAAGCACACACACATAAGAAATAAAGAATTAAAGGTGAAAGATTGGCACTCGCTGTACACAGAAATTGAGAATTTGAAATTCACTTTCTAATTCACTCAGCTTTTGCTCAATTCAAAATCCACTCAATCTTTTAAAGTTGATGTATTATGTAATGTGTGTGTGTTCAATTATGCATCCTCCAATCTTTGTGTGCATCTAGGGTTATCAGGGCCTAGTCGATGGAGGAGATAACATCCGACAAGCAACTTGGGAGAGTGTGTCAATGATGCTGCAGCTGGTAATAAACTCATCATCTCCCTTCACCTTCAACCAGGAGCATCACTAGACCCTTTTTACTGGGGCACGATTCACAAAACATTTCACTAAATCACTTAATCGTATGTAGCAGTTTCTCACACCGTAACAGCATACTTTATGACAGAAAACAAAAATATGGTGCTGAATGAGGAATTAACCCATAGTCCATTCCCTTGTGTGACACAAAACACGCAAATGTTAATATCATTGGTTTATCAGCAATGAAGCTGCTCTTTATTGCTTGTGAATATGCAGTATACTCAGTACTGCAGGTGAAGACAATTTATATCCAAAACAGTATCATAAAAGAGCATCACAATTTTAAAACACTTTTTGATGGGAGGCCTGTGTCCCAGTGTTTATGGAAGGCTAGAAACGCTCCTGCTTTCAACAAGCATTTTTGCTATTTGTATTTATTATTGTGCATACATCAATATAACTGTAACTAAGGGATGAGTGCATCAGGTTATTTGTGTATGCATGTAAGCGATCATGTTGCATAGTATAACTGCTATGGTCTAGCACAAAATGCCAGAGTTCACCCAGAGACCTGCTTTTGAGACTTGGGGTAATGTTACACACACACACACACATATAAACACTACTGCCCACACCACAAATTCCAAGTGCGTAATCACATGAGCCACAGACAAATGACGTCATGACAATGCTGATTGGCTAATGACACCACAAGACACAAGAGCGTGGGCAGTCTCAAACCCTTGCTAACCAGCCAAACCTTAACCTTTGGTCTAGCGCCCGTAGCCAGAAAGCAATGTGGGTCTAAATTGTTCTTTTCATATTAGGTAAACCAGCTGAGGGAAATCTCAACCACACTAACCATCCACCACACTTTAGTACAATATATTCCTCTAAAACATCTGAAGTTAATTTGATGTTTTTGCTGAAGTATGTTTATTATTATTTTTCTTATTTTGTCAGGGTGGCACAGTGATTGGCAGTGCCCGCTGTCAGGACTTCCGCTCTAAGGAGGGCAGAGCTAAAGCAGCATGTAACCTGGTGAAGCTGGGCATCACTAATCTGTGTGTTATTGGTGGAGATGGAAGCCTGACAGGCGCCAATGAGTTTCGCAATGAGTGGAGTGAACTGCTCCAAATCTTGCTAAAAGCAGGTAGGATAAATATATGTTGAGTGTAAGAGATTTCTTTTGAAAATATAAAAAAATCCCAAACTTTTGAAAAGTAGTGTATGTAGTAGTATTTGAAACTACATTTTAACTTTGGTAATATATTTTATATGCAATATTTAGCAGAAAGTAAGACACTGTAGCTTAATATAAAATAAGGAGCTTGACAAGATTTAATGTGTCACTTTTTCACAGAGATTTAGAGAGAAACGCATGTCTGTTTTTGCTCATAGGTAAAATCACAGCAGAGGAGGCTAAACGCTCATCTCATCTGAACATCGTTGGGATGGTTGGCTCCATCGACAATGATTTCTGTGGCACAGACATGACCATTGGCACTGATTCGGCTCTGCACAGGATCATGGAAGTAGTGGATGCCATCACAACAACAGCTCAGAGGTACATACAAACACACTCTTGCATGTACATAGGGCACTACACAGTTGACAACACATTGATTTGTCTGTTCTTATCTCACCTTTGCAGTCATCAAAGAGCCTTCATTCTGGAAGTGATGGGGAGGCATTGTGGGTATGTTGCAATATGGTGCATGGATATGTCATTTGTATGTTCCGTTATTATCTGTTCTACAACAAAATCAATATCTTATGCCAATCAGTGTTCTGTAATTTTACTTAACTATTGATCATAAATCAGTTGCAGTAGTTTTGTTATACACAAGGTTACCACCAGTGTTATTTTAGTATTGTTGAGATACATTATATTTATATTTTATATTGAGTTATTATAATTTTTGTATTTTCATTTAAATTTTAGTAATATGTGCTTTTGTCAGTTTTATTTTTTTATATTTCTATATAGCTTTAACTTATTTTTATTTCAGTTTTATTTTTATTTCAGTTTTAGTTTAGTTATTTTAGTACATCAAGTTATACTAATTGAAACTGAGAAATGTTGCTTTAGAAACTAGAGTCAATAAAAATTCAATAAAATAAGTTTGTTTTTATATTTTATTTTATTTCAGTTAATGTTTATTTAATTTTTTTAACGTAAAAAAAGTGTTTTATTTTTATTTTAGTTAACTGTAATAACCCTGGTTATCACAATACAGTGTTTCTCTTATGTTCTGCCACTAAACGAGAGTGTATGTATATGTTTATGTGTGTATATATAGATATTTGGCCTTAGTCACTGCCCTGGCGTGTGGCGCTGACTGGGTTTTTATTCCTGAAATGCCCCCAGATGAAGGATGGGAGGACCATCTGTGCAGGAGACTTACCTATGTAACATCTATACATATTATAATTGTCTTATTTGTCATCATAGTCAACATCATTATTATATTCTGTCTAATGTCATTATGCTGTCTTCATTGTGCAGCAAAGAAGCATTGGCAATCGTTTAAATGTCATCATTGTGGCAGAAGGCGCTTTGGATCGCCACGGCAAACCTATCACTTGTGATATTCTAAAGAATGTAAGCCAAACATTGCTGCATAAAAATATGATCATTGTGATTTTTTTTATCAGCCGGTACTTAACATGACATTGCTAATTCTTCACATTTGTTTGTGTTTGTTTAGCTGGTCACTAAGAAGCTCAGCTTTGACACACGTGCCACTATTCTGGGTCATGTGCAGAGAGGAGGAACCCCTTCAGCCTTCGACAGAATCTTGGTGTGATTCAGATTTTGAAAATATTTTTTGTTTATTTGATGCATCTGTAAAATGCTGCCAGTAAGGTCTTCCCCTGTCTATCTTGTTCTCAGGGCAGTAGGATGGGGGTGGAGGCTGTGATGGCATTGCTAGAGGCCACTCCTGACACCCCTGCATGTGTGGTCAGTCTGTCTGGAAACATGGCGGTTCGACTGCCCCTCATGGAGTGTGTGCAAGTGGTGAGCAGTAACAGACACATTCTGACTTGGCTGCATAATTTTCATATTTGATTTGTTTTTTTGTGGTCATCTAAAACAGAATGCTGTTTTCCCAGAATAGAAATGTACAGTATGTGTTTGTTTTATATATTATTTTAATTTGTATACTTAAATAGTTCATAGCTCATAACTTTATTAGTTGCAGTTTTTGCTGTACACTGCTTACCCCCCCCCCCCCCCCCCCCCCACACACATTTTCAAAACTTGCAGCTTTTTTTTTTTACACACTTTACACACAAATCCAAGAATTGCACACACAAAATGCAAAATGCCTCAAATGAAGCATGCATTCCAAATATCACAAACACACTCAAAAGAAAACATTTGTCTTACGTTGCAAACACTGCCATGATATTATACAGTATTTTTTGGATATATCATATACACACATTTATTCAAAACCTAAAGCTCTTCTTTAATGAGTTCCTCTGTACATTTCTGTACAAGGTTGAAAGTAATTGGCAGAGAGATGTTGAAAAACACGAAAGCAAGATTGAAACCAACCTTTTTTTAATGTAAGCATTTGTGGTTGTGAATAAAGATTACCAGATATACAAGAAAGAAAACACAGCCATGTGTAGTTGTGTAGATGTGTATTTATAGACCTATTCTAAAGCCATGATGACTGAGTTAAGCAATGAGTGTTTGCACATGTGAGGAGTTAGGGTGAGGCACTGATGAATTAGTGTGGCATTACCACATGAATAAATACTATAGTCATTTATAGTAAATATGTATAGTATAGTATGGTTCAAAAACACTATAGTAAAGTACTTTACTAAGTACTAAGTAATTTGTTGTGGTAATTCTATAGTTTCTGTGGTAATATAATAATTATAGTAATATAAACAAATGACTTTACCCAATACTGTACTAAGTTTTCTACAACTATAGGGTATATTATACTACAAAGCCTACACTGCAGTTTACTGTAGCAAAAACTAAAGTATACTACAGTATTTATCACAGTTTATCAGTTCGCTATAGTTAATACAGTATGCTGTAGCATTCATTAAAAAATGTTGTAAATACTATAATATATACAGTATAATACACTTTACTATAGTGGTTCAAAAACACTATAGTATTTACTATAAATGACTATAGTATTTTTTCATGTGGGTTTTGATTGGTTGTGTTTGAAAAAGGAAATCAAAATACTTCTTGTTAAATTTTTGTGTGAGAATTGTGTGTTGTGTTTTTAAAAAAGTGATTTATAAAATTGAAAACTGAGTCAAAGACCGAGCATTAGTGTATGGTTTTGCAGATTTGGAGTGTGGTTCTGGTGTTTGAGTGTCAGGTTTCAGAAATTGTGTGATGAGTAAAGGTTTTGTGTGTAAGCAGTTGAAAAAACCTGTAATAATTGTATGTTTTATATAATTTTCTATCAACTACAGTTTATATGTGTGGTCTGTAGGATTTTTAAAAAATGTTTTTGAAAGAAGTGTCCTATGCTCACCAATGCTGCTTATATTTAAAAAAAAATTAATAAAAAAAAAAGTAATATTGTGAAATATTATTACAGTTTAAAATAACTGTTTTTTTTTTAATATATTTTAAAATGTAAATTATTCTTGTGATGTAAAGCTTAATTTTCAGCATCATTACTACAGTCTCAAGTGTCACATGATTCTTCAGAAATCATTCTAATATCATTTGCCTCTCAAGAAACATTTATTATTATTATCAATTTTAAAAACTTGCTGAATCAAAGTATTTTTTAAATGTGTTTTAAAAAATCTGGCTGATCCCATTTATGGTAATAATGGTAGTGTAATTAAATATCATATTTAATATATTTAGATTTTCGCAGAGGCATGTGTTAAAATGGCATAAACCAATCAGAGGCATAAATCAAACATCTGATGCAAATGTTTGGTTTGTTGATTTGATTTGTACCATTGTTAAGCAATTTAATTTGTAATATCTTCTCATTCTCGTTTTTAGACAAAAGAAGTGACCAAAGCAATGGCAGAGGGCAGGTTTGAGGAAGCTGTTAAGCTCAGGGGAAAGTGAGTTCTTTCTTTCTTTCTTTCGTTTTGTTATAACAAACTAATCTTGTGATTAATTTGCTGTTTCTCTTCTGCAGGAGTTTTGAGAACAACTGGAACACATATAAACTCTTGGCTCATGTGACCGCCCCAGATGTGAAGGTGTATAACAAGCACCATTTTATCATGCAGTTTATCCCTTTTGTTAGGCTTTACTCCAAATATGCATGAATTTCTCTACCTCTTCTCTATATATATTTATTGTGATTTTTATCATCTTCCTCCTCCCATCTTTTTCTCCTTGTTTAGAGTAATATAAACATAGCTATCCTGAACGTGGGAGCTCCATGTGCAGGAATGAACGCAGCAGTCCGTTCAGCCGTCAGGATCGGTATCCTTCAAGGACACAACATGCTAGCTGTACATGACGGCTTCGATGGACTTGCACACGGAACTGTAAAGTATTTAACGTACATGAGGAATCCATGAGTCCACATGAAAAAATGTGTTTATTCAATTTCATCTCCGTCTCCCGCTTTTCACAGATTGAACCAATGGCATGGGGCTACGTTGGAGGCTGGACAGGCAAAGGCGGTTCTAATTTAGGAACCAAGCGGTAAGACAGAAATGTTTATTTAATTAATTTTATAACTCTTTATAGAGCTTTAATATTACAACCCAACTATATTTGGGGATTAGTAATAGATTAGTAGGATTTTTTAATCCTTTGGATGTTAGTGTAGTGTGAGTTCCAGCATTTAGTTGTTGTTTTTGTTTCTCCCTGGAGGTCACTGCCAGCTAGTATGATTGAAGAGATCAGTCTGAATATAGCCAAGTTTAACATTCATGCCCTGGTTATCATTGGAGGGTTTGAGGTGAGAAAATCCTGAATATTAGTTCCAATATGAATAAAAACATTCTTTTTATTTGTCCATCTGCTACTACCTCACCTTTCTGTTTCCTTCTTACACTCTCTCTCTCTCTCTTGTTTAGGCCTTTGTTGGAGGTTTGGAATTAGTGACTGCCAGAGAAAAATTTGAGGAGTTGTGTATTCCCCTGGTTGTTATTCCAGCTACTGTGTCTAATAACGTTCCTGGATCAGATTTCAGCATCGGTGCTGATACCGCTCTCAATACTATCACAACTGTGAGAAACCACACACTATAAAATAAAATAATATACAGTTCATAGACATGTAAGTCCACAACTATATGTGTAAGCATCTGTTTTGTGTCTTTTAAGACATGCGATAGAATCAAGCAATCCGCTGCTGGAACAAAGCGTAGGGTTTTCATCATTGAAACAATGGGGGGATACTGTGGCTATCTGGCAACCATGGCAGGATTGGCTGCAGGGGCTGATGCTGCTTATATCTATGAAGACCCATTTGGCATTCACGACCTGGAGGTGAAACATGTTTGGTTAGACTGATGCTTTATTGAGTGTATATATCTCATTTGGCTTGTTTTTAACCATTAAACTTCTGGTTGGGAGGTAGACAAACGTGGAGCACTTACTGGAGAAGATGAAGACCACAGTAAAAAGAGGCCTCATCCTTAGGTTGGTCATTCTATGACACAATCTGTTTCTGCATCTTTTCGCTCTCTCGTTTACATTCAGTCAACTTCTCCAGTAATCTAGACAAATGACTCCGGTCTTATTTCATTCTTGTGCCAGCAGTCTAAATAACATCAAACTGTTTTCCCCCAGGAATGAGAAATGTAATGCGAACTATACCACAGATTTTCTCTTCAACTTGTACTCCGAAGAGGGCAAGGGAGTTTTTGACTGCCGCAAGAATGTGCTTGGACACATGCAGCAGGTTTGTGTGTACAATATTGATAGCATTCTTTGTTTTTAACATTATAACAGAGCTGAGATTTCCTTTGTCATGATCTCTTTTCTTATGGTATTTCAGGGTGGAACCCCTACACCATTTGATAGGAACTTTGGCACAAAGATGGGTGCTAAAGCAGTGTTATGGTTGACTGATAAACTGAAGGAGTGTTACAGACATGGTGAGTGAAGAGTAATTTCAGTGAGTGGCTGAGTAAAGGATTTTAACTGGATTTGAATTGTGTTTACATGTAAAGCACTTGCCAGGTAAAAATAGTGACTGGAGAGAGAGAGAGAGTTAGACAATTTTTTAAAAATGTCATCAAATGTATATAAAATGCTAATAGTCAACTTTAGAAGGTCGGACTAAACATTATATGACCTGTTTGAACACAATTGTAGTTTATGCGAGAGTTATTTTTTAGCAACAAACATTTAATAATAATTTTTAACTTAAGTTTAGCTACTACTAGTACTAATTATAATTTATAAATATTTTAACTAATACTAAATAATGAGAAAATATACAAATAACATGTTTTACTAATGAATTGAATATCAGAGTCAAAATTATGGCTTGACTTGTTTTTTTTTTTTAATTGATGGTTACAGTCAAGAAGGGTTTAAAGGCCAAAAATCACCATTTTAAGAGAGAGATAATGACATTTAATGTGTTTTAACTTGCTACTTTTCATGTTAGGTTAATTTTATCTTACAAAATAGTGTAACTAATATCTAATAATTCTCACTATATAAAAGCAGTGGGACACCAAAGTGTACCATATTCATGGAAAATGCCTCACATATGAACCTGACCCATTTGTGTGAATAATATTTTTCTTTTTGTCTATATCTTTATATGAGAAGGCCGTATCTTTGCCAACACACCAGACTCTGCCTGTGTTTTGGGAATGAAGAAGAGAGCCATGATCTTCCAGCCTCTCTTTGATCTCAAAGAGGACACTGACTTTGAGTGAGTGATCCTGCTGTTTCATTTTACCGTTGTTTCATTTTATTGTGCACATTGTCATTCACTGGATGAATCCTATCTTATCACTGCATCCTCATGTGCTCACACTGTCTGTTTCTGTTCCAGACATCGTATACCGAAGACTGAGTGGTGGCTGAAGCTTAGGCCCATTCTCAAGATTCTGGCTAAATACAAGATCAGTTTGGACACCTCAGAGACAGCTACAATGGAGCATGTTATCAAGAAGAGAGGAGCAGTCTAGACTACACACACACGCACAGAATTACAGTGGGATAGAAAGATTTTTGAGCCATATGATCTTAGTATACAAGAACATTCAGTTAATCACCCTCATGTTCTTCATAAACCATATGAACACAAAAGGAAATATGGGTTACATGAGTGAACAAATAATGTCAGAATTTTCATTTTTGGATGAACTATGCGGTTAAGTACAAATAAGATTTCACTACTGGATTACTCATTTTGAATATGTCTGGACTAATTGTATATGGTTAAAAATAAAAAATAAATAAAATGGGCTAAATGCAACCTGTACATTTTACAAGCTTTCACTGAACATAGATTGAAATTCGTTAAGACATTACATATTTTCAGTGTGTTTGGATTTTTATGTAAGGCCAACAAATGATTTGCTAATTTATACATGTACAAAATTAGACTCCAAAGTTAAGATTTCTTACTATATGGTATCCCCCAAAACTGTACTATATATATATATATATATATATTATATATATATATAGGATATATATATATATATATATGATATATCTTAGTTACATTATCAGAATTAAAACATTTAAATATACTTAATCTCCACACATACCGTTTTTCGGCCAGTATGTCCCAGAATATCCTTTAACATCCTTGAAACCCTGACTACATACACCTTTCAGCATATTCATGTGGTGGTAAAATAAAGATGCTTGTCGACAGCTGTGTTGTTATACACTTTATTTTATAGTTAGAAAACACAGGTTTTCCAAAGCAACATTTTTAGATTACAAATGTGAGATTCCAATACTAAAGAAGTTAGCAAACATGTGCAATAGCAGGAAAATTATGCCATGCTAAACAGTTCACAAGAGCGCCGCCATGTGGCGAAAATATTATTACCCTAGTAACGATAATAACTGCTGTCTTGAGTAAATTATATAAAAAAAAAATTTCATAATGTAATTTATGTTAAAAAAATACTCGCTTCTTATACAAATGTATAGCTTTAGTTGAGCAAATACTATTCTCAGCATATTTGAATATTTTAAAGGGGTCATATGATGCGATGTAAATTTTCCTTTCTCTTTGAAGTGTTACAAGCTCTTGGTGCATAAAGAAGATCTGTAAAGTTGCAAAGACTAAAGTCTCAAATCCAAAGAGATGTTCTTTATGAAAGTTAAGAGTCAACCACGCCTAGCTAAAACGGCTCGTTCAAACACGCCCACATGTCTACGTAACATTGTGGGAAGATTTGCATAACGCCGCCCAAATGTTCACGCAAAGAAGAAAGAAGGCGTAACTTATATTCTCACTGTATATCCGATTAGTCATGCCTAGAGCTGATCCGTGCTGGTCACTGAGGAAATACATCAACTTTGCGCTGTGGATCGCGGATCGGCTTTCACCGTGGACGAAGTGGAGTCCAGCCGGGGTCGTCACATGTGGCTGCTGCAAGCCCTCCGGACGCTCCTTCGTCAAATCCGCCGGCCGTTCCTCACTCTAGCCCACCGTGTGTGACGCTGTGTGTTCGTTGTGAAAGCGAAAATACTTTGATTGGTCTTCCAAAAGAGGACACAACTAAAAATCAGTGGTTAAGTTGTATTTACAAACACTGTTCCAGAACAGTTCAACCCAAATATTCAGATGTGTGCAGCGCATTTGCGGAGGATGAGGAGTCCTTGCGGTAGCCTACAATGGCGGTTGTCGGTTTTCTATAAAGTGGGGCAGTTCCAACTTTGCAAGGACAGTCTGGTGCTTCTGACTCAAAGACTGTAAGTACATATTTTATATTTAAAGAATTTGCCACAGATTCAAACGCAAGTTTTGAGCAGTGTAGAGTAGCAATGGTAGTTGCGTTTCTCCAGCCCGGTTTATGCTTTACGCAGCGCGTCGCCCGCGTAAAAAGACAGTAAAAGTCATTATAATCCGTAAATATGTCCCCACTGAATGCAACAAATGCCTCGTTTATAATGGGTTTTAATGTTTTTGTCTCATCACTCCGGCCGGGACAGGGCATCACAGTATGGTAGGGGTGTAACATTTCCGTCACACGCTTGAGGTATTCGGCCAATCACAACGCACTGGATAGCTGGCCAATCACAGCACACCTCGCTTTTCAGACTGATGAGCTTTGTAAAAATCGGGCATAGAGGAGCAACAATAATGTACATTGTGTGGAAAATAATGTGTTTTTTTAACCTTAAACTGCATAAACACATTTCATTACACCAAATACACAAAATAATGTTCTTTTTAGCAACATCATATGACCCCTTTAAAGCGTGTTGCATTTGGCTTGTGAGGGGAAAGTTACAAAAGACAGACGAGCACAGACAGATAAAATCTAGAGAGGAAGAGGAAGAGGTAAAGTAAAGTGACCATATTATTCCTGTATTACACGCCTGTATTGTGATGTGATCGACACGCTGTGTCTCAAATCCTAGTGCGCTGCCTGGCTAGACAGCATGTTTAAACATTATAGGCGCGCAACATTTTTGGGAATCACATACACGCGTAGTATTTATTTATTTATTTATTTATTTTTGGCTCATAGCCGCGATACCTGCTCAAATATGTTGCACCTGTCTGTAACGACCAAACATGCTTGCTACTAGGTATAAAGCTCACTAGGTTTTGAGACACAGCCATAGACATGCTGATGAGGATGATGGTGACGCCTCAAGTGACGCTTTGGCTGCGCTTTCGCACGCTCCGCACGACATCTCCCATTTATGGTAAGAGACTCGTTTCGAATTATTAGAAAATGATTATAAATTTCGTTTAACTCTTTAACATGAACGCTTTATAAACGGTTAGGTTTTTGTTAATGCTTGACAGTTTTAGTTTCTAACAGTTTGAAAAGTAACAAGTTAATTTGCAGAAAAGCCCATTTCTGTGGTGCTGGTGGCCTAAAACTTGATGTTTAAAATTTAATTATTGGTTGGGCGTACCACTTTGTTTTAAAGAAAGAAAATAAATAAATTAATACATTAATTAAATAAATAGCCTATATAGTTAAATTGAGATTTGGCATTTTCAGTTTTTCAAAGGGTTAAAAACTTTGTGTTTAGGCTACTTGACAGTAATGACATTAACTCTACCATATAATATATGAAAATACCATGTACATGAGGAACTTGAGCTGTAATTTCTTAACTAGACATTCATATTGTTTTTAGCTTAATCAATTAGTTATAGTACCATCATACAGTACCTTGAAAACGGTCAAGTTTATTAAAAGTGGTAACTTTACCCCAAAACAATTTAAAGCTTTTCTAATTATAAAAACAACTAAATACATTTACTTTTAAAACTTTTAAAACAAATTTACTCGTTGTCTATTTAATTAGGTTATTGTAAAAAAAAATTCTGCTTTCTTTATCATTTTTAGCTGTTGTCTACAATATGGAATATATAAGAAAATCTGTAAGTTAACTTGATTTTTAGCTTTGTGCTCTGTTAGAATAGCCTACTATTTGCTTTACTAAATTATATAATGAAACTCCATCAGGTGTAGTTACTCTTTCTGTCTGTTTCTTCTCTGAACATTTCCGTTACTGAAATAGGGTCAACCCACACCTAAAAATTTGAGTATGTTCTGTTTTTACTTCCTATTTAAAAAAGAAAAGTGGTTGCACCTCTACCAAGTCCTACTTATTGAGTATGCAAGAAGAATGTGTGTTTTCATTTATTTGTCTCTCACCCGGTCTATGACTCTGTGCTGGATAAATGATGAACGACAATTACAAAAGAGGAAGGGTGACATTCTGTGGTTTTGTATTTTGTATGTCTGTCTGCCGCCTTGCTTGCAAACTTCCATCTTGTAATGCCTGACTCATTGTCAGGTGTCTGCTGTTGAGTACGTTCTCATGCATAAAAAGAGGAACAGTATGTGGTCTGGTGGAGGTGCAGTGGTGCTTTTTTATATATTTAGCTCTTTTTCTTTTATTCCTGTGCTGGTCATATGGTGTAGTATGTCACGCAAGTGTAGAAATTCTGTTTTTTTTTTGTAAAATGTTAAAAAGAGAACATCACAATGTGATTTGTTTCTGGTCCCAAAGAACTTGACAGTTGAAAGAATATTTCTTTTTATTTAACATTGAAAGAGAAACATAATTTGTGTAAAAAATGGTTTTGATTAAAAGTTATGTACATATAAATACATTAGTGTTAGGCTAAATAAGAACTTTTATGCTGTATTAATGTGCTTTTACTAAATGGATGGTATCATGGAGAAAGTATTAGTACAGGTATATTTCATATGAAAATGTTAAAAATGAAGAAATGTTAATAAAATGAGCTCAAAATGAACCTTTTGTCATTGTAACCTCAGAAGTATAATACAACTTTCCTTTCTCTGCAGATGAAGGCTATTTTGATAGCTGTGACGGTTCTCTTTCACTGTTTGGGACAGAGGTGTATACTCGGTAATGCACTTGGTCTCTTTAATCACATCCATGACTTTAAAAAAAAATTAAAAACAGTCTTGGTGCCTTTATATTTGAAATGATCTGTATATGTGCATTTTAGGGCAGGAACCACTTTGTCAATCTCACTCTTCATGCTCTGAATGTATAAGGAGTCCTGGATGTGCATGGTGCACACAGACAGTAAGTTATATCATGTAAATGAATCAGTTTGTAATTTAATTCAACCGTCTCCTATGATCAGGAAAGAGAAGATGTCAGTCTTTGTCAGCTGGAGAAAACTGAGAAAAGAGATCATTATACATTATACATTAAACCCTGACAAAAGGTTGCACATTGCTTTTGGTGCCCTTTTGAAGACTCTTTTCCTGCTGTGGTACTTGTGGCTGAGCATGTTTTTCTGTGCAAACTAACCAGCTGCTTCTTCAGAAGTTCATGCTCTTACCATAATGCATTTTTACACTTTTCTCACGTGGTGATGTTCATGGTATTGTCTGTCAGCTGTTTCCTAAACTAAGTGTGCCATACGGTGGCCGAGAGAGCCCAACGCGCTGAAAATAGAAAAAAACACCTGCAAATTAAGAAAACAACTTCATCAATTTGACAACACATGCACTGCAAATGCTCACAACACAACCAAATAAAGAAATGCACTGCAAATAGAAAAAAAGCACCTGCAAATTAAGAAAGCAACTTCATCAATTTGACAACACACACGCTGCAAATACTCACAACACAACCAAACAAAGACACGCGCTGCAAATACAAATCTTTATTTGTTTGCGTTGTGAGCATTTGCAGCATCTGCTGTCAAACTGATGAAGATGTTCTCTTGATTTGCTGGTGCTTTTTCGATTTGCATGTGTTTTCTGAAGTTGCAGCGCGTTGAGCTCTCTCAGCCACCGTAGTTACAACACTACATGCAAGCTGCTGTAGCTTATCTGTTGTGTACGTCTCATCTACTATTTCCAGCTTTTTAACATCTAAAATAGGGTAAGCTCAAAGTACTTTTAGTTATTTCGGAAGCCTTCAGAGGAAATGGATTGTTTGCAAAATTAGACTGCTTTATATTATATACATTTACTATGTGTGCATTTTTAAAATCATGAAAACGATCAAACAGACAGTTATCACATTTCTAAACCATTTCTAAAATCAACAATTTGATAATACTAAGAAATCAGTTATTAAACTTTAACAAGAATAACACCTCCCTCCTAAATTGTAAAAGTAAAAACAGTTGTTAGCTTAAATATTTTTTTCTAAATGGACCCTTAATGTGATTCGGTGTAGGTTGATTCAGTTAATATATGTTGTTATAACATTTTAAGTACAACATTTTCACTTGAAGAAAACAAGTTCATTTAGATGTTACCATGCGAAGCACAATTTTAAGTAACAAGTTGCAAAATAAATCCACAAAGTAAAAGACACATCAAGAATGCAATTTTCAATCACTCTGTAAACTGTAAAAAATAAATTTTTTAAATAAAATAGTGTTAATAAGATTATTAGAGAATATTTTTCAAGAAAATGTCTTTTCTACTTCAAAATGTTATGTTAATTCAATGTGTTGCATGCCATTTCTTTGTGATTATTTAATAAATGATTGTGCTTGTAATGCAAATTTCCTTGTAATGCAGGACTTTCTAAAACCAGGTGAGTCAAATGAACGGCGATGTGATTCTCCCGAGGCTCTGAAGGCCAGGAGATGTAAAGGGGATCATGTGATCAATCCTGGAAAACATCCCTTGACCTATGTGAAGAACAGTGACCTCAGCAGCGATCGTGAAAATGTGGTCCAACTCAGACCTCAAAATATCAACATTAAACTCAGAGTTGGTGAGCATAAGACTTCTGCTCAGACATACAGCAGCGTGCTGCAACATATTGGAACATAAGCTTAAAGCCATGTGCAGAGCATTTACACTTCAGTGTAATTATACACCTTAGTATGCAGATGTAACATTATACAGCAAAGATGCACAGTCATATGTATCTTGCACATACAAATAATAGAAATTGGCCAAATAAAGCAATTAGCACAAACTATATACAAAATAACCATATTTGTGCAGTCCCTAAATTGTTTTCTCTGGTTGTTTCTTTTAAATGTGCAGGAGTTCCATTTGAATTCAGAGTTGAGTTTAGGAGGGCTGTAGGTTACCCTATAGATCTGTACTACCTGATGGATCTGAGCTATTCCATGAAAGATGATCTGGAGCAAATTAAAACGCTGGGGCAGAAAATCCTCAAGAAGCTGAAGGACATCACAGACACCGTCCGGATCGGTGAGACTATACGCTAACTGAAATGCTAATATCAATGGTGACTGACCAATGGTGAATTTTCATCATCGTTAATAAATTATAGTAATTCACAATTTTTGAAAGCGCAAAGAAATCTGAACTACTGTATTATAGACAATAAAAAAGGTGGAACATTTGTGTGTCCAGTCTGAAAAATATATATGAATAAATAAAGTTATGGAAACTGTCTATTACTTCTATATTAACTTATCATATATTATTATTATTTATATCTATTATTAATATATTAATTTCTAGTTATACTCTGCCTGAAAATATTTCTTCAGTTATAGACTTGCTTGAAAATAAAAATGTTCTTATTATTTTTTTATTTTGAAGTGCACTACTGTTCAAAAATCTTTTTGCAAAAAAATTATTTCTTCAGCAAGTATGACAGTAAAGTAATTTATAATGCTACTAATAATTTTTTTTTATTATTGTTTAATTCGTAACTTTCATAAAAGACTCGAAAAAAGTATTGCGCTACCCACAAAAAAATTAAGCTGCAGAACTGTTCATCAACATAATTTCTTAAGCATTCAAATAAACTATTAACCTAATTCTGAAGGAATCTGGGACACGAAGTAAGGGTAAAATAAGTAGTAGTGTCAAGGCATCAACGTGGAGTAATGGCTGCTGAAAATTCACCTTTGCATGAAGGACAATAAGGAAGATTTAAAATATATTAAAATAAAAAACTGTTATTTTAAATTATACAATTTCTTGAAATGCTATTAAATATTTCACAGTATTGCTGTTTTACTGTATTTTTGATTAAATAAATTCTTCTAAAGATAAAAAAATCTTACTTATCCCAAAAATATACTTAATTAAAAAAAATTCAATTAAATAGAATTATTTGAACTGCAATTTAAAGAAATAGAGCTACATTACTGTCATGCATCCTAAGCTCTTCCTCCATCTTTCAGGTTTCGGGTCTTTTGTTGATAAGGAGATGTTGCCGTATGTCAGTCAGGTGAAGGCAAGACGTCGGAACCCCTGCCCCAATCGCATAGATACCTGCCAACCGGCTTTCAGTTTTAAGAATGTCCTACCCCTGACTCACGATGCCAGGGAGTTTGAACGAGAAGTTAGCAAACAAGATATCTCTGGCAACCTGGACGCTCCTGAGGCTGGTCTGGATGCCATCATGCAGGCTGCGGTCTGTAAGGTGAAAACTGTGTGTTACCTGAGAAAAATCAGATTCGAACTGATCATTTCATACCTGATCGTAGCTACATGAAAATGCTTATTTTTTCCATTTCTCACCGCAGGATAAGATCAAGTGGGGTGATGTGACACGGATTCTGGTTTATACATCTGATGATACTTTCCACATGGCAGGAGATGGACGACTAGGTGGTGTCTTTCAGCCACATAATGGACAGTGTCATCTCAATGATAATGGTTCCTATAATGGAAGAGCCTATGTGAGTATTGCACATTTAATGAACATTCTTTGTATTTTCTGTTGTAGATGGATGCCAAAAAATAGAAAATTAATCTAAAGAGGAATTTAAGTGGTATAGTTTGTATATGAAGACATCAAATCTTTTTAAATTGTCCTATAGGATTACCCATCAGTGGGCCATGTGTCTAGAGTTCTGCAGGATAACAATATTCAGCTCATATTTGCTGTGACTGAGGACATCTATCCAGCATATAAGGTTTGGGGAGCTATATGTACTGCTGTTTAAATGTGTGGGGTCAGTAAATGTGTGTGTGTGTGTTTTTTAAAAGAAAAACACTTTTATTCAGCAGGAATGCATTACATTTATTAAAAGTGACAGTAAACTCTTATAACTTATTGCGAATTTAATTTGATCATGGTATAAAATAAATGTACACTCTCAGGAAAAAAGGCAAAAAAGCTGTCACCGGAGCAGTACCTTTTCAAAAGTTTTTTTCTGAGAGTGTACCACTGGTAAACATAAGAGTCGTTATTGGTATTGATATTGGTATTGTATAAATAGATTTAATAATAATAATTTAAGTGAGTTTTTAAAATAGAATGATTCTCTCTCTTTTCCATCATTCATACACACAAACATTCACAGGCACTGAGTGCATTGATTCCTCAGTCAGTGGTTGGTGTATTAAAGAATGACTCAAGTAATGTTGTGGATCTCATCTCTGAAGCATATGGGGTGAGTGTTTTCATAATTTAATGTTTTGAGCTTGTTTAGTGATGTTGGCTTGTGCACTGGCTCTACTTCCCATTTAACTAACTGATTACAAGTGGCTGCTAGAACAAAACGGTCAGCATTTCCCCGCAACCCTGTTTTCCACTTCTGCTTAAATGGTTAAATCGTTTACTAAATGAACTGAAACTGTGTATTGTGTATTACATGACCTATATAGCAAATAAATAACTGCCATAATAAATTAAATGATTTGAGTTTAAATGATCTTGTTGTGATCATATGAGAGACAATAAACTAGCACAGTGTAAGAAATTGCTTGCCAGGAATAATAGTCAATTATACAGTTTAGTGATCATTATCCAAATATTGGACCACAGAATTAAACATTTAACCTTTTAGAATCAAGCATTCCAGAAAGCCACATGATATTAAACATTTTTTTTTTTGCCATCTTATTGAAAAACTTTTATTACATATGGCAATTTTAAGGATTTAATAATGATTCAAATTATACACAAAGACTTTTACCATAGACATGTATGTTTTTGCTTTAATAATTCATACATCACTGTGTATTTATATACACATACTGAAAATACATGTTTATGTGGGCCAGAATTTGTCGTCCACGCTGGTGTTAGAGCAGGAGGGAGCTCCAAAAGAATTGGACGTGTCCTACAAGTCTACATGTAAGGGGAATCAGGCGGATAGTGAATGGAAGGAGAAAGGAGTGTGTCAAGGCATCAAGCATGAGCAGGTAAGCACCACCATCAGTGGTTTCATCTGAATTATCAGCAACCAGGAAACATTTGTTGTTATATCTCATAAGCCTGAAGAAGTTTTGTTTTTTCTTTTCGTTTAATGATTTTATAGATTGCGTTCAATGTACGTTTGAATGCGTCTGCGTGTCTGAAGGAGCCTCAGACATTTCGGATCAAAATGCAAGGCATCAATGAGGAGGTGAAGATCACAGTGCATACAGAGTGTCACTGTGACTGTGGTGTTCCAGAGAAGGCTTCCAAACACTGCAGCAGTACAGGAACACTCTCATGCGGCGTGTGCAGGTAGAGACCCCTAGCGTCTCAGCAGAGAACTGCATCAGCTAACAGACCACTTGATTAGAGGATCTTTGAACTTGAAGTAATAATTAAAAACAATTGACATTTTGTCATCATGTTGTTCCAGCCCTGTATTATTTTCTCACAAAGAAATGTCAGTGTACATGTACATTCATATATGTACCCAAGTTAGCTGAAAGGCTAATCAACAATATTTTATTATTACTACCAAGCTCCAAAAAAGACAGAAAAGCACAATGAATGTATCTAATTTGCTATTACAGTCATCAGCAGGTCTTAAAATGGCATTTCCAGTCACATTTGTCACTTATGTGTCTTGATTAGTCACATGACACATGAGAAGCTAAGTGTCAGATATTTCAAACTTGTTATTTTCATGAGATTTTCAGTTACTAGCAACTTAAAGGTCAGTCTAATACTCAATAACGTCTTCAAAAGACTACTTTTATGATATCTTGTGGTGCTTTTTTGTGGGTTGGCAGTATTGTGTCACCTTTTGTGTTTCACAGAAGTAAGAAAATATAATATGGGGTCGGAATGATGTGTGATATGATGTGATTTGATTGTTATGTTGATTTATTTAAAAAGCTCTTTCGAATGAACACCTTATTTGATTGAACAGCTTTAAATGCTGGTGCGTACTGGCAAATACTGTATGCCTTGCAGTTTACATTTTTTAATTTGTAAAGTGTGTGTGTGATGTGTTTGTTAGCTGTGATGAAGGGCATTTGGGTCAGCGCTGCGAGTGTGTGCAACAGAGTGATGCGGACTCCATCATCAACATGCTGGCATCCTGTCGGCCTGACAACGGCTCACTGGTTTGCAGTGGACATGGCACCTGTGAGTGTGGCAAGTGTGTGTGTCACGGCCATTACAGTGGGAAATTCTGCGAATGTGATGACAATAGTTGTGAATACCATAATAACCATCTCTGTAATGGTAAGTCCTGTGGACTGGCACAAAAATGTTGCCTTTCTTTCTTTCTTTTTTTACATTTCAGATTCAAAACTCACTATCTACCCCTCTGTGCGTTTGTCATAGGTAAAGGCAGATGTAAGTGTGGGACATGTCACTGTACTGAAGACTACACGGGGTCTGCATGCGAGTGTTCACCTAGCCAAGACAAGTGTATGAATGACAAAGGACTTTGCAGCGGTCAAGGCAAATGCACTTGCAACCGTTGTCAGTGTAACGAAGGCTTCAAGGGAGAGCACTGCTCTGCATTCACTGATGAGTGCATGCTGTTGAAGTGAGTATCTGTCTCTTCCTGTGAACTAATATGTAATACTAATATATACTAAGATTATTTTTAGTGAGGTTCTCCCATTTTTGTTGTGGTATGGGTTTTTTACGTTTGAAGCTCACAATGTTTCAAGTATTCTTCATGCTTACACATACACCTTACCTATGTATGCATAGTGCGGTATGCAAGACTTTGAATTGGAATACACTGTGTAGCTGCTTATATTCCATGCTCCAAATCAACATTCCAAACTAGACCAACAAGACTCTTCCTATGAACTACCTATTTATGGTTCATATTCTTAGTTTAAATTGATGTATAAAATAACTCAAAGTAAAACTGAAATTCACACAATGCATCCGACCACATCCCCCCACTAGGTCTACTCTTAACGCAACCACCGAACAATACAAAACTACAATACGTAATTCTCAAAATCATAATTAAAAACTATTAATAGTAAACTCCTTAATTATACTAAGACTTAACACTGCTTGTCCACACTACAAGTCAGACTTTGATTCCCATGAAGGCATGTCGGTAACTGATCAATACCTTGCGAATGACAATAGTACTACAAAGCATAATCAATTTTGTGATTAACAAGTGTCTGACAATATCGTCCCGAGTCTTGAATATCGTCCTGCAGGAGCTCCGCTGGGTATAGTCCTGTTACTGACACCCCCGCGTACTCGATAACGCTGATACAACTTCGGCTTGTAGAAATGTCTGACAGCCCCTACGTAGTCTCCATGCTTGATGGCACTCATTGAGCTGCGTTGCACATATAACCCGCGAACACTATTTGTTCAGATTCGACCTATGTAAACTTGAGCACGCCAAATTTTGTGCTCTCGCATTAGCAACACCGGCTTGCCGTCGCTATCCGTATTACCGAAATCTACTTTAAGTTCTTTGACTAAGCACGCGTAAAATAGCGTGGCATCAACAATTCTTAACTCTAATACTGAACCCCAGGCGCAATTGATGTAACTGTGACTGTTATCTGTCTTTTGCTTTACTCTCTATTTGTCTTCATCTGTAGGTTCGGTGTCATTAAGTACTACACCATTATAATTGGCATCTCGTGTCAAGCATCATTTTTATTGGGGTCATGTATTATAATCATATATTCGTTGCTGGCTGGAGCTGTTACGACCATTACTCACGCAGAGATATCCGAACTGTCTATTGTCAAAGCACAGAAACAGACGACATTTTGAAATGAGTGTGATTGTACATGCAAAGACCACTCCTGTATTTTAACGTATAGTTTCAATTCCACAAAAATGGAATCATTATCTGATGTATTATACTGCTTACCCCCAGGCATCCAAGATGGTAAGTGACTTTGTGTCCTATCAGTAGAAGTACCTCATATAGCGGATCCTTTGCTGTACTTATCTTATGATGAGTAAAAAAAAACATGCACAGACAAAACCAAATTAAACCCTGCTGCTCATGACGACACACTGATGTCCTAACACACGAAACGCCATTTGCGTGCCAGAAACTGAACGTATTTATTACTTTTACCTCTACTACCCACTATGTCCACCTGTCTTTGAGCCGTCGCAACCGGCATCCAGTGCGTGAGGTGGTGTACTCGCCTCTCCTCTGTGCGTAGTTACGTTAATGGGTGGTGTGATAAACCTCCCCCGAAGACGCTAATCACCATAACTTCAGGCGAGTCAGGCTCTAAGTGGGAGATGGGAAATCATTCACCGCCCTCCCGAATGAGTCTCGCTGCGCCGACCTTGCGAGAACAACGTAATCTTTTAGTTTTAAGGGTCTGTTTGAACAATCGATAAGCGCAAGTAGTACCATTTTGATTTACTCCTTCTTACAACTACATGACTGTGCCACTGTGTAAACAATGCTTAACCGTACTACCCCGCTAGAGATCACTTTCGGCCCTGACTAAACTACGCCCGAGCACATTACACCGATCAAGACAGTTTGGACATTAACCCGCTAGCTTGTATTAAGGATAAACACAAATTATACCTCAATATCGTTGTTCTCATCGTCAACCATTTCTGCCAACAAACTGATTCCTGTGCTATACGTGGCTTAGGACAGCAATGTTCGTCACAACCGTCAGGTTTAATTATGATTTGGATTCAGTGCATATGTCCTTCTTCACACGTATATTTACCTCCATAGATTTTGTTTACCATCTCTATCCATGCATTATCAGTTACTGATAGCTGCAACCGGTTAAAGTTAAAAATCATCATATTGTTCTACTGAAGAAACAAGTCACCTACATCTTGGATGCCCTGGGGGTAAGCAGATACACATCAAATTTTCATTTTTGGATGAACCATCCCTTTAACAGCCTTAAACACAGTTAGCTTATGGCAGGCGTTAAATTTAAGCACCAGGTCAATAAGCCTGGTATACAACAATCAGTAGTGTGTTATGGCAATAAATCATCTTACAGTAATGACCGGTAGTACATCAATGGCTGGTTGTTCTGTACAGTCCATAATCCTGCTTCTCAAGCTGCCACACCACAACCCTAGTTATAACCCTTTGCATGTCAGAACGCTCAAGTCGAAGGAACATTCCTGAGTAGAGTTAATTTCAAAGAGGAGGACTCTCCTGGGTAGTTTGCTATTGTAATATCGTTGTTTTTGCAGTATTTCGTGTACATCTTAAATTGTGCAAAGTCCATTAAAATGTATATTCTTAGCTACGCGAATAAACACATTGAAATACACGCGATTACATGCATTGTCCTTGGTCCATAATACCTGACGCTGCTATCGTGAGTTTTAAAAATTTCGATATCTTAATATATATGAATCTAGCACACAGCCTTCCGTTCTCCTAACAAATGTTGATAAACTGAACAACCTGCTACTGTAAGAGCAATTTGGATATGTCCTTATATGAGTAATATACAGTGGTTGCGATTTAAACTTATTGATTTTTGTGATTTATCTAAAGGCCAGGCTCGGACATGGCTACACAAAACCCCTCAAGCTGATTTGTCTCTTCTATTTAAAACAGTGCGACTTACTCAAGTAATATAGTTTGTGACGGGCTGAGATTCAGAACGGCTGCATAGCAAAATTATCTATTCGCAAAAGTCCGTTAACTTAGGGGAATTGTTTGGCTTCTTTGCCTTCAATAATAAGGCCATTTCCCATTTCAAAAAATATTTTATCCTTTCATCTTTAATGTTAGTTCATTAGGGCAGGTCACATTCTGTTGCCGTTTCTATTTCTGAATGACTAATACTACTTAAAGGTGCAGTGTGAAATTTTAAGCGCATCTAGTGGTGTAGGTTGCGAACCCCGTCCCTTTTAGAGAACTACTGTGGCCTACACAGGTAAAGAGTTGCGGTAAGACAGCAGAGAGCATGAGATTTCTTTCCAATGGTTAAATTAAGGATTAATATTACTTAATCAGTCATAAACATCGATGTTATTTGCGAATGTCATGTACTTGTTCATCTTGGTCCGTGTGTTTATGCAAAACACACAAAGTGACGAAACGCGCTCTGTAGAGCAGTTTGTCCGTTTAGGGCTACTGTAGAAACATTGTGTACGACTCCTCGATGGTTACGGGGAACCTTCCGTCTGTGTAGTAGATCAGACACACTTTCGCTCACTCTACAGAGGTAACCCTAGCAAAACACCTAATAAACTTGAATGTAAGAAAAGGCGTTATACCCATCTGAAAACTAGTATTATATTAATATTGCAGCTTCTGTCATGAGATCGTTCGTAAATATTTACACAGTTGCACCTTTAAATTCATCACAACGCGCACGACTAGAATTTCCAAAAATCTACGTAGCCCATGTGTAAATTAGCTACCACTTCCGTGACTACTTCGCTGCAGGTTCCCGCATATGCTTTGCGGTATTTTAACAATGGTCGACATCACTCTGCGTCCCGCTGCTGTCCTTCAAACACGGCGAGTGCGAGTGGATTAAGAACACACTTTTTAGCCATTTATTTTAACCACATGGTAATTATCGAGACACACAGTAATCTCAATTCACCAAGTACAAAACTCAGTACTTCGCTGGTTCTCCATATTTGACCGGTTAACGCTAGCAACATGGTGTTTGGTCGCTAACAGGGTTCTCTGTTGATTTTTACACGGAATTGTGGGTTACGCTGGGTCCTAAGTGACTAGCTCAAGCTACTCATGGCTAGGTTTATACTGTTTGAATACTGTCAAAGCTGCGGTAAGCAATCATAGTTTTTCCCTAGTTTGATGAGCATGCGAATATACTTTAATGCATACCGCGCTAATTCAAGAGTAACTTTTCATCCACGCACCGTAGCTGCTTCCAAACTTCGTATTGACCGTTAATCTTGCTGTCTTGTTCCTGTGCTCTGGGAACGTTATATGTTGTGTTGTAATGTCTGTCATGTCCTAAATCGGTTTCTAAACTAATCTGCCAAAGGCTTGTCATTCGAAACAAGCAGTTTGTTTTATCAGTCACAACTCGGTGATGTGAAGTGTCTTAGACACACAAGGAAGTCACTCATGTGATGCTAATCTATGACACGCTGTACGAGCCTGAGGGTACAAAATTGTTTTTCTGGATACTCTGTTTGCATTGATTACATGTACAATTTAGTCATTTTTGCAGACCGCTTATCCAAATCGACTTACAATTGGGGGATACATAAAACGATTCTTCTTAAAGAGGCAAACAGACACAGGAAGTGCTTGTTATACCAAGTTTTAGGCATTGTTCAAAGAAGTACAAGCTAGAAAGAGAAGGAATAAATAAAGATATATAATTTTATATTTATTTTTTTTTATGATGAAGTCAAGTATCTTCGAAAGAGATGAGTTTTCAGCTGTCGCTTGAAAATTGTCAGGGATTCAGCATTCCGGATAGGGGTGGGAAGATCGTTCCACCAGCCAGGAGTGGTGAATGAGAATGTTCTGGAAAGTGATTTTGAGCCTCTCTGTGATGGTACCACGAGGCGTCGCTCACTAGCGGATCTCAGACTTCTGGAGGGGATGTAGATTTGTAGTAGTGAGTGGAAGTAGGCGGGTGCTGAGCCTGTGGCTGTTCTATATGCAAGCATCAATGTCTTGAACTTGATTCGGCCGCAACCGGTAGCGAGTGCAAGGAGATAAAGAGAGGTGTAACATGGGCTTTTTTGGGCTCGTTGAAGACCAGTCGTGCCGCTGCATTCTGAATCATTTGTAGAGGTTTGATTGTGCTTGATGGAAGTCCAGCCAGAAGAGCATTGCAGTAGTCCAACCTAGAAATGACAAGGGCCTAGACAATAAGTTGCGGAGCATGCTCTATTAGGAAGGGCCTGATCTTTCTGATTTTGTGCAATGCAAACCTGCAAGATCGAGCAGTCTTTGCAATGTGGTCTTTGAAGGTCAGCTGGTCATCAAAGGTTACACTAAGATTTCTGACCGAAGTTGATGTGGTAGTTGTAGAAGAACCTAGCTGGATGGTGAAGTCATGCTGTAGAGTCGAAGTGGCAGGGAAGACAAGAAGCTCAGTCTTTGCCAGGTTGAGCTGTAGGTGATATTTTTTCATCCATGCCGAGATGTCCGCCAGGCAGCCTGATATCCGTGCAGCTACCGTTGGATCATCTGGTTGAAATGAAAGATAGAGCTGTGTGTCATCAGCATAGCAATGGTAGGAGAAGCTATGTGCCTGTATGATGGGACCGAGTGATGTCGTGTATATGGAGAAGTGGAGGGGTATTGGGAACAGTTTCCAACAAGCTAAAGCCTGGGTTTATTTTCTTATTTTCTTTTGTTGCAGACACATGTGGATGATGGCTTTGGTCCATATGGTCGCACAATGTGTGATCGTATCATCCGGGCTTGTAACCAGCGACTGGGCAGTGGGACTCTGGACCCTGCCCATCAGGAGAAGATAGTGGAGTTGGTGGAACTGGCCGTCCAAGCTTTTGAATCGCTCGAGGAGTCAGGAATGCAGAGCAACCCATTTTATCTTGAAAAAATTGTGTTCCACATCCTACAGAAAGTCACCAGCCTTGGAGCTCACAGCCCTGCTTGTCGATTGGGCCAACCCCCCCCCCCTTTTTAAAATGGGATAAGAAGACTAAAGCGTTTGTCTGCAGAGGTACAGTGTGCTTGATGACAGTTTTTCCCAAGGTCATGACCAGTGTTATTTATATTCCATTATAGTTTTTATTATTTTGAATTAGCCTTTTTTATATTTTCTTTTGGCAATTTTATTCTGTTTTGATAATATTTCTTTTTTTGTTTTAATATTACTATTTAGGTTTCACTTTATTTTCTTTCAGCTTTAGTTCAATTTTCGTTTATTGTATTTATTTCAAGCTAATTTTAGTGTGTCAGCATGAACTTATTTTAGTTATTTGGCAAGACAAAATTTCAAGACAACATTTCTTATTTTCTATGTAATTTTCATCCAGTATTTATAGTTTATTTTTTTTTCAGCTTTCTTTTTTTAATTAACAAAAATGTTTCTAATGTTTTAGTTAATGATAAAAAATGTCAAAGTGTACAAGACTTTATAGCTGATGATCATGAAATATGCCTTTAATTCAGTAACGTTAACCTAGAGTTGATAAATAGTCATTCAACCCTTGTGTTTTCAAACTTGTATTACATAATTGTGTATTTTCCTTCTATGTTTAACTTTATTTTAGTACAATTTTAGTTAATTGTTTATTTCGAGCCAATAAAAAAATAATTTAAAACAAATTTCCTGCTACCTAATTATTTCTCTTTAAACCCATTTCAAGACTATACATTTTTTTATTTTCTTTGCGTGTAAATTTATTCCATCGCATATTTTACAGTTTCTTTTATTTCAGAGCGTTATTTAATGACCAAAATGTCTTCTAATGATTTTAAGTTTTTTTAGTTAATGATTAAAACTATGGTCAAAACATTTTAAAATTGTGTTGTTTTTTCAGCCTTGATCAAAAATTGTGGGTAGCTTGGAGACAGTTTGATTTCTTTTAAATGTAATAAATCGCAACTGTTCCCATAAAATGTCAAGGTGCTTTCTGTAAACTTCTTTTTTTTTTTTGTTTTGTCAACAGACAGATGACTTCCATGTTCTGGTGCGGAATTGCTTCGCAGTGCTGTGGAACAATTTCCAGTCCAACAGAGCGAGTGGTTCCACCCTCCTTCCGCAGGACAGGCTTCACTGTCAGCTGCAAGCTTTAACTTTTAAACTCCTAGAACAGGGGTCCAGCTCGGCCTCTTTTCCATCTAAAGTTCCTCTGTTTGTAGAAGAAGCAGTTGTAGAATATGAACGATCTTGTGGTGGTTTTACTCATGACGATGTGAGTTTTCTGTCCTCTGAACTACGAGAACTGTTCTTCAGCCCTTTAATCAATCCGCAGGACTCTGCACTGACATGTCTCTCGCTAGCAGTGCAGTGTGAGGTGGTGTTTAAGGTTTGTAAACTGCTCTGCAAGAGTCTGTTTTCAGCCGAGGCTGTTGGACTGTTAAGTGGTGCTTTGGAGGGTGTTGATAGACACGTGGGTCTGCGTTTGGCTTTGAGCCTTGCAGATCATGCAGTGCAGCTGCAGAGTGCGTTAAGCTTGGGAGGTGAATGCAGCAAGGCTTTCACTGAAAGTGCACGTTCCCTCAGGGGGCTGTCCCGTTCCATGTCGGCCGCAGAGTCTCATGCCCTATTAGAGGCTTGTCAGCTGGTGGTTTGGGCGATGGAAGCTGGTCAATGTAAAGGCATGGACGTAACTACATTGCTGGCTTGCTTATCATTTTTGGAAGAATATCAGGAACTTCTGCTCACACAGCAAAAAGTAAGTTTATATAATAATTCGCTGTTACTCAGTAATGAGTATTATTGAATATGAATTTTATTTTAAAGCTTGTGTTTGTGTTCCAGGACTCATTTTCACAGCAGGTGCAGTACTCGCTTTGTTTCAGTTTTTATCAGGGCTTCATTATCACGTACGATAGTCTTCATGCATCTCAGGTAATATGCTAAACTGTCTTGAGACCACGATTAAGTTTTATGATCAGCTAGATGTTTCACATTCATATCCTTCATTTAACATTTGCATCCAAAGGTGTCTGCGGGCGATGCTCTGGACAGAGTGTTGTTGTTCTGCCAGACGACAGCAGGACGGATGCTTGCTGAACTGCGGACACTCAACAATGACAATTTCTTACTTAAAGCAGGTACATCTGCCTGAAGTCTGCATGCTGAAATCTTATTGGATGACCTTTCTGAAGCCATTGTAGATATATTTCAAAAGTTTAGGGTTTGTAAGATTTATTTCAAATAAAGCATGAAGTCTCATGCTTGCCAAGGTTGCATTTATTTGATAAAATACAGTAAAACAGTAATATTTTTAAATATGATTACAATTTTTAAATAATGTTTCTATTTTAATATATTTAAAAATGTTAAGCAGCCATTGCATCAGTGTCACATGATCCTTTAGAAATCATTCTGATATACTGATTTGGTTGAAAACAGTTGTGCTGCTTATTTTTTTGTGGAAATTGTGATACTTTTTTTTTAGGATTCTTTTATTAATAGAAAGTTTATAAGAACAGCATTTATTTGAAAGACATTTTTGTAACAATGTAAAAGTTTTTGTCACTTTTGATAAATTTAGTGTGTCCTTGCTGAATTAAAATATTAATTTCTTTTACAAAAAATCTTACAGACCCCAAAGTTGTAAACCGTATGAGTTGCCCATGCCTAAACTGATATCTATATCAATTTGACTTTGCTTTTTTCTTCTTCTAGTGTGTGCAGTGAATAATGTGGTGTATGAGCTGTTTAACAGGAAGCTGTATGAGGGAGCCTTTGGTTTGGCTGTGATTGTGTGTCAGGAGCTGTGTAAGGACTGCCCACCCTCTCTTCCTGTGGATAGGGTAAGAACTACAGTTTCTTCTGGTCATTTGTTAACTTTGGTTGGGATTAGCAACAAATAAAAATGAGAAATATAATATTGTGACATTTTGTGACTCATTTGGCCCTTCAAGTCAAGTACCTTGTATGTGTGTTGTCTACTCTGATCTATTATGAATATTTGAATATATGTTCTATATAAATATAAGTTGTACATTCAGTTAAATGCGTAAATGTCAAATATAAGCCTCTCAGCTGTAGATGTATTATGCTGATGTTTCAGGTCAACCGCTGTTTCATGCTGACAGTGCAGTGTAGCCGGCGTGGGGGTCAGCTGGAGCGGGCTCTAGACTGGATTGTGCGCTGGATTCAGGTTTTGGGAACACAGATTTTGGATCATTTGGCAGAACCTGTCTCGCTGTGGGTCAAAACCAAGTGTGATGCTGCCCGAGCAGGAGAGGATGACACGCGTCTAAGGTAGCTTAAACTAAGCCAATTGAAAAGGGTTTCTGATGTACTATTGTTTAAGTGTGATTGAATGTGCTGATTAAGGGCTTTTTTTGGTGTCAGGACTCTGAGGGATGGGTTGGGAGAAGCAATAGCAGATGAGGAGGTGATGATGTGTTTGTCAGAAGAGGAGTTGCGTTTGTATAAAGAGCAGACTGGAGACACAGCCCAGGAGCGCTACAACACACTCTGTGACCTCTTGGATATCTGCCATGAAGAAACCCCACACACTCTGAGACGGGCAACTTATCTGAGTGAGATGGCACAGGTTGTGTGCTATCAGGACTTTAGCCAACAGACTGACTGGTGGGTAAACATGACCACAGGACCATATTTGTTTTAAATAATTTTTCTGCTTTTCTCTTATTTTAATCCGATATAAACCTATGAAGCACTTAAGATATTTTTGTTCTTGGTAATCAGCTCAGCAGTTGAATTCACCCATGAGGCATTGAGGTTGCTGGATTCGGAGCCAGAGACAGCAGAGAATGCTGATAGGTTGATGGATGAGAAGGCACACGCCTCCCTGTGGCTCTACATCTGTACTCTTGAGACCAACCTGCAGGAGGTCAGTAGCTTCACAGTGTACATTATAAATAGAATCTATAGATTCTATTTTCAAAGCAAAATATTCAAAAAGATTTAACAATTTTACTGACCCCAAACGTTTGTACCATAATCTACATACTGGAAAAAAGTCAAATTATTTTCATTTGGCATGTCACAGGCTGTGGACACAGAGAAGCGATTGCGTGCAGTGCAGGAGGAGAATAAAATGGAGATGAATATGGATCCTGTTCCCACTAATGATCTGGAGTATGAAGACAAACAGAAATCACAAGAGAGCCAGTTAGTCTATGATGGACTATGCTTCAATCTACTAGCTCAAAGCAGTAAGTCATACACTCAAACGTAGAATTCAGACACCAGAAGAGATTTGAGAATCACTGCTTTATGGGATAATTTAATGCAGTTGAATCATGTGTGTGTCAGAGCTGAGTGAGCCTTTGGACAGATGTTTGTCTCTGTGGCGGAGTCTGCTCAAGGGGTCTGTGCCTGCAGTTAGAGACCCTAAACTCACTGCTTCTTCCATGACATTGATGGCTGCCCTCTACACTCTTATGGGCAAAGTAAGACTACTCACCCACATGTCTGTGTAACATCAGTTTACTCAAACTCATACCCAAGAGAGAAGTATTTGAGACTCATATTGATTAATGATCATCTCTCTTAGCACCTGCAAGCTCTGGAGGGATATCAGCTTGCTGCTGCCCTTTTCCGTAGCCTCGACGATGCCCAGAATAGTGCAAATGCCTTTTGCCAATCTGCCAGGATTTTGCTGTATCTGGGCTCTCCTCAGCTTGCACAGGTGAATGAATTGTTTACACTGTACCTCTGTGCTCTTAACATGTTGTTCACACCAGAACTTTGTCTGCATGTTTCAGGTGGAGTTAGAAAAAGCAGAGCAGAGTTTGACCTCTGTCCCGAGCTCTGAGGGCACATCTGTTATATCCATGCTTGCTATGCTGCAGAAAGCACAGATAGACTATGCTTTAGGACAGGTAATGCTTGTTCATATAACATTTTGTGGACCAGTTAGTCAATTTAATTCAGGAGTAGACTCTTGTCCTTTATACTGTATTTGTTTACTTGCTCACAGTAGCACTAATCTCTCTCTCTCAGGTGGAGCGTGGTGTGTGCTGCCTGATGGAGGTGATAAAGGAGTCTGCTCAGCATCATTCTAAGAGCTGGTACCTGCTCAGGGCACGAACACTGCAAACAGCTAGCGAATACTTGAGTCTGGACACAGAGACTTTGGACTCACAGATACGTCAGAGCATCACTCAGCATGGTTAGCGCTCATATAATTTACACATTACACATTTAGGTACCACAAACAAAACCGTTATATCTCATGTGTAAGCTCACACATTATCTTGCATGAACTTTCATTAGAGCTAGGGAAAAAAGTTGCTTGATTTTTAAAAAAGGAAATATAAAATTTTCCTATAGAAAAAATTTTGTGTTTTGAAAGATTCCTGTCTTGCTCATCACAGTTCCATTTATTTGATGACAGTAACAAAAAGACAGTAAAAACAATAATCTTGCATTTAATATATTTAATATATATAAAATATTTTGAAAAGTGTCACAATGGCTGTATTTGTTTAATTATAAATGTTAAAAACAGTAACATTGTGAAATTCTTACAATGTATTACATTATTACAATTATTATAATGCTTCTATTTTAAAGTGCAATTTATTATTGTGATGGCAAATCTGAATTTTCAGCAGCCATTACTCTAGTCTTCAGGGTAACATGAGCCTTCAGAAATCATTCTAATATGCTGATTTGGTGCACAAGTAATATTTCATATTCTTGTGTTGAAAACAGTTATGCTTACTTTCATTAAAAAAAATTCAGGATTCTTTGAATATAAGGTTTAAAAGAACTGCCATTCATTTGAAACTGAAATCTTTTATAATGTGTTCTTGCTGCATAAGTGTTAATATCTGAAAAAAATATTACTGATCCCAAACTTTTGAATGGTAGTGAATGTGTTTTTGAACAACTTGAGTATGGACAGAAAACTAGTCACATCACTTACCCTAATACTGTGCGGGAGTAAATTTATAAATTGTGTATGTTGTAGGTCTGAAGACTCCAGACACGGCACAATATGAAGGGTTAAAGCTTTTGTGCAGCCTGGTGATGATGTTGCTGGGCAATGGGTTTTACGGAGCCCCTGGACCAAACACAGACACACACTTTGTAGATCAAGGTACATCACGCTGTAACCGTTTCTAAGCAGATTTGACTACCTAAAAATTATTCTTGGTTATTTTCAACTTGGTGTGTTTTCTCTCTGTAGGAGACAGTGTTGTATTTAAGTGGCTGTTGCTGAGTGAGGTGCTAGTGTCCTCCGAAAGGATGGTGACCGTGAGGAGCAGCAGTGGGGCTGTTCATGAAGCTAAAGCTCAGTGTCTAGAGGCTCTCAAACTGGCCACCAAACTGCAGACACTCAGCCAGTGAGTACATACTCCATATCTGAGAATGTGCAAGGCAGAATGTGTGTGACGGGTCAGATCCAAACATGTGTTTCTGACATTGAGGGGCAACAACACGAACCAAATAATGCTTTGTCTTTTAAGCCACAAGTAGGTTTGAATGTACTGTACTCCTGGGATACCAGACAAATTGTTTGTGCATTTGTAATTGCATGTTATTTTGTTTTATAGCTGTGCTGAGCTGTTGGTGTTGAAAGCAGAACTGGAGTTGATGAAGGGTGCAAATGAAGCTAGTAGTTTAGATCTGGATCAAGTTAGAAACTTACTTGATCTCTGCACAGGTAAAGATGTGATCAGAGACATTCTCATTCTTCCCTGTGAAAGGTCCACCCAGAATTACTAAGACAAGACCCCTTGAACCCTCTCTAGTCATTATTTGTGATTTTTATATGCAGGGTGGAACAGAAAGCATTATTTTAGGTATATGTATATAATAGAAATGTGTTTTATTGGATGATTTTTTTTTAAATTCATTAACTATACATTTTTTTTTTTTAATATAATTTCTTTATAAATATAGAAATGTATTTATTTAATTAGACTTATAGACTGTAATTAAAAAAAAAAAAGTATTTATTATACTTTCATCTCTCCTGCTTATAGATTTTGGCCAGGGACGGCAACAGAAATCTGAGGTTAAAATAAAACCACGCAAAGGTCGGCCAGCTGCCCCTTCTTCCTCTGGTCACACCCCTGAGGAAGATGATGATCTGAGTGGAATCCTCAGCTCTCGTGCCCTTCTCAAGGAGCCTGTGGAGACCATGTCTCAATTAGGAAGCCAAGGAGCATCTCCCCCTCTGAAGCCCAAACGCCAGCATGTGCTTTCGTGTCTGACCCACACAGACTCCTGCTCCTGTCCCTGCTGCAGTGAGCTCAGTGTGGCTCGAGTCAGTATCCACTGGGCACTATTACAGGCAGACCTCCAGACACACCCTGAGCATTCTCACCGACTACGCCAATATGCCAGGAAACGCTGCCGTAGTGTTGCAGCTAAGCTCCAAAACAGTTTGGCAGCACTTATGTCCTCTAAAAAGTCAACTGGATTATGTCTGTCACTGCTGAAGGTGGAACAAGGCAAAGTGCATTTGGGCGCTGTGCTTCAGCTCCTTGGTACAGGAGACAAAGGAAAGGCTACAGTCCTGTGGGAGGAAATAGAGGCAGGATTGGAGGCAGTGACGCCCAAAGAGGCACTGACACCAGAGCTTGGGCCCATCAGAGCTGCTCTGCTGGAGGCTAAAGCTGTGGCCTGCTGTTTGGCATTGGCCATGAAGAAACGGTGTGCCCCTGAAGAACTGTTTTCTTCTGTATGGGGTTGGAATCCACCGAAGATTAAACAACAATTAAAACACAAAACTGAATCAAAGCATCAATCCAAGAGCCCCGTTTCTGACACAACTCCTCCAGAGACAGGTGCTAAATGCCACCATGACATGAAGAGTGCATCTGCAGAGCAGGAAAGCAGGAAAACCAAAGAGTCCTCTGTAGTTCCTAAGAAACCTAAGGACTTGGTGCCCAAAATTAACTTCACAAAATCTTCCATGGTTTTCAAAACACCCAAAGCAACAAGGACATCTCGGCCCAAATCTGTCTCCACTAGCTCTGGCATTGGTGACTTAAGAGCCTTTGACTTCACTAATGAGGTCCCTGAAATTTCTGTCAGCTTTACACACTCATTACACCCATCTTCTAGCCATCGTGGAATTGCGAAGTCAAAAACCGACCCAAAGGGGTCGTTCGAAGTGTACAAAGATTCTTCTCCTGCAGAAGAGAAACCTGTGATTGTGCCAGCTGCGCCTAAACGAACCAAGCGCTCTCGCTTCAAGGTTTGGCCCGTTGGTTTTTGACTTCCTGAGATAATTTTAGAAGACATCGTGTCATAAATGATTAGTGAATTCATTACATCTGCTCTTTCTCTTAGGTCGAGTTCAGTGATGAAAGTGACACTGAAGCTGCGCCTCCTGCTGTAGTGGAAAAGTCTGAAAAAAAGAGGAATGCCTCCAACTCCAAAACATCTCGCACCCTGAAACCAGCCCTGAACTCCATTCCTAGTGACCTAGTGAATCCCACTGTAGAACCAGAACCTCCCAGACGCACACGGACCACTAAGAAAAGCACAGCCCTCTATTCTACAAGCTGCCTCTCTTCTGAGGAAGAAACTGGCTTATCCTCCCAGACACGCACACGCAGAGGGCGACCAAAAAAGAGTCAAAGTTCAGAGGCCACAGAGGAACCTGAGAGGATGAGGATGATTAAAGAGGATGATGAGGTTCTTTTGAATATCAGCTTGGAGGAGCTCAGAGGGTCTGACACAGAGATAAATGACACGGGTGTGTTTATAGAACAAAACTGATATAGTTTTGTTGTTCATTTGACTAATTCTCATTGGGCTAAATTAATTGTGTGTATATGTGGTTCTAGGCAGTCCAGATGCTGATTGTGAGGTCTTGAGGAGAGATCTGGCTGCAGATGTTGGACGAGAGCGTTTCAGTGAGCTTAGAAGAAATGGATCTCACACAACCCTACCACATGCATCTACACCTCTAGGTAAATACTGTCTGCACTACTTTTTAAAAGTTAGGGGGGTCAGTAAAAAGAATATTGAATACTTTCATTCAGCAAGGATGCATTAAATTTATTAAGAGTGACAACAAAGACATACTCAGGTGTCCCTCCGGTCCGTGGGGTCCTTAAAAAGTCTTAAAATGTCTTAACGTTTTCCTAATATAAGGCCTTAAAATGTCTTAAATTCGGATTCGATGGGTCTTAAATATTTTTGGTCACATTACCGCTAAAATATCTTCAGTCTGATGGACCTAATGACTGTTTACAATCATTGGACAGACCGAAGATTTTTTCTTCCCCGCGGTAAGTTACTGCATCATCAGGGAGAACTGCAGTAAGTTAGCAGAATACAGAATATAAGCTTGCGCTGCTGAGGCTCACTCTGTTTGTCTCAAGACTTCAAAACAAATGAGCGTGACCGCACACATAAACTCAGAAGAAACACACTGAGGTAAAAATTCTAAATATTTAGTTTATTCATAACATGATATAGTTAAATAACACCATGACAAGTGAGCTATTTTGCTCAATATTCTCACGACGCAAAAAAACATTCAAAACAGCTACAGAGTGCACGCATTACGTGAAGTCTAATGCGCGTGCGCATTTACAGTGCGCTCTGCCTGATCACTGCATGATTCAGTCTATTAAAATACATTCAGAATGATCACAAATTCAAGACATGGGGGCAGAAAATGTGTATAGTTAATCAAGTTCACACAGAAGAGTGCCTTTTTTCTCCAAAAATTACCATATACAAATGTGATATTGATTTTTTACAACAGTTCAATAAACTAAGTTTTATTAAGAGACTTACGTTTTAGACACCATATTGCCTGTTTTTGCACTATTTTATCTTTTCGCCAGCCCAAAAATAATTCCAAACAAAGCCACAGCACTGTTTTGCGTCTCTGACGCAAAACAGTTTGTTTCGTTCCTGAATGAATCAACCGTTTAAATGATTCGGTTCAGTCGCAATGACTCACTTATTAACAGTGACTTGCTGCCACCTACTGGCGGTTTTAATTTCACATTTAAAGTATCTTTTCATTTTTTTAATTATTTCAAATATCAGTATTCAATGTTTTATGTTTAATATATCAAAACATTATTTATGCATTTGTAACTGCAGGTTAAATGCATTCATGTCCTGCATTAAACAGTGTGTAAACACATCTAAATGCCACTTCAGGTGCAGCTTATGTCTGGATTGCAAAGATGAATTTTGTTGATACTGATTTCATTTGCTTGGTAACAGCCCAAATGTCTTATTCTTATTCACTGATTAAATGTAAGAATTTGACTCAAAAGATAATGCACACTTATAGAAAAATGGCTTTATAAAGGTAAAATTTCCATAAAAGGTAAAAATCTATTTAAAATTTTCTAACCACCACACAGAATATGAAGAATATCAAAAACTTTAGGAGTCAGCTGTCCACGAAAGTCCTTAAGATACCAGCATGATAACACACTCAGTCAGTTGAATGAATGACTCAATACTCACTCATTAAGTGACTTACCGTCACTCACTGGTAGTTTAGTTGAGAGGTTTGTTGAAAAGTATGCATTTTTCCCCTCAACATTTCTTATTTGTATATTCATAAAGGCATTTAAAACATTAATCTCATAACATTATTTATTGCAGTTGTAATTATTGTTATTTGCAGTGTAAATTATTTAATCTGACTGGCAGCAGCTCTATAGTGTATATTGAATTTATTGATAAATTGTAATAATTTGACATGTAAGATGATGCATACATCTAAAAAGGTTAAAAATAGGCCTTTGTAAAGGTAAATATGCAGATTTAAGTATGTAAAAGCTGATAGAACACTGATGAAAATATTGCTTCAGAATAAATTGTTTACTCCACCAAAAATCTCAGTGATGCAGTACATTTGTGGGGATATTTTGTATGGAATATTGTCTGCTGACATGAAAAGTTCACTGTATATCATAGTAATAAATACCATTTATTACAGCATTGATTTTTTTTTCTTTTTAATTTATACACATTAAATATTACATATATGTAATGTGTATTTCCATTACAGGTTTAGGTCTTAAATTTCATATAAGGTGGTATTAATAAGGTCTTAAAAAGTCTTAAATTTAACTTGTTCAAGTCTGCAGAAACCCTGTAATGTTACAAAAGATATCTATTTTAAGTAAATGCTGTTCTTTTGAACCTTGTAGTCTGCTGTAATTCTGACCTTGTAGAATGCTGAAATAAATGTATCATGGTTTCCACAAATATTAAGCAGCACAATTGTAATAATATTTTACAATTTTATTATATTTACTGTATTTTTGATCACATAAATGCAGCCTTGGTGAGCATAAGCAAAAATGTAGAAAAAAAACTGAATGGGTGTTAGGGTGTTTGTGAACAATGAAAATTATGTTTTTCAGTGCTTGCTATTTAGGGCTGTCAAAGTTGAGTGTCTTGATTAGTATAAATGTATATAAATGTATTTGTTTTATGTCATATCTAGCTGACCTGTCAGTAGAGGCAGTCCAGTCGTACCTGCGTTCCTCGTGGCTCCTCCTCCACCATTTCCCACCTCCCTCTCTTTTTCCCCACATCTGCTCACTGCTCGCTCAGTCACTCGGCCAGACGGATCCCACCACTACTGCAATGCTACATGCACAGTCACTGGGTGTGTCCACTCGCCACCACATGACCCGTCATGTGGTTAGCCAGTTCAGGTATGTCAGTTTAGCATGAAATGCAGACATGTTGACAGAAAAATTGTCACATAGGACCTCTTCTCTGTCTTTCTCTGTAGGAAGCTAAAGAAATCATGTAATGATGTAGCAGAAGGTCTTGGTGCTCTGAGTCTGGAGGAAACGTCTGGGGCAACACAGTCTCAGAAACTCTCTGCGCTGGAGCAGATCTTTTCCTTCACCTCCTCACACCCAACACAGTTCCCACAAACACACTGTCAGCAGTTCACGCAGCAGCTGAAAGATCTGCCAGCAGGTAACTGCCGTGCTGAAAATGACCCACTGAATGGCACTGTTTGTAATAAAACATTTGCAAAATAGTTTCATGGTGGTAAGAAAATGTAAGGCAATTTTTGGCCCTGTTTATGTGTTGTAAGAATGATACAGAATGATTTAATTTTGATGAAATAGTGCTGGTTTAAGGAAATTCTATTACTCTGCAAGCACTCTTGAAAAAGCTCTGAATCCGTACTTGCTTTTATCGAAGGCAAATTTTTAAAACCTGATAGTTCCCCATTCATACAGGTTTTTAAATTGCTCTTTTATACTCTCTCAGCTTATTACTTACAATAAAAATAGCCAAAGATGCTGGCATAGGTTTAAAACACCAAACAACCAACCATTTAAAATGATGTATTTTTACTCCAGGAATAACAGTGTGCATGCTGTCGCTCACGGGTGTGTATCCTGATGAAATTGGCAGCACTATTCTCCTGACCCGACTGGAGCGTGGCTCTACCCCAATCACTGTTCGAATCCCTACTGCAGACAGAAAGGTACAGATATACTTGTGTGCTGGTGCTTTCACTACTTTGGTTTATTACCTAATGCAACACATTTAAAACATTAAGATCCTCTTTTCACATTGGGGAGATGTTTGCACAAACAATTTGCCTTTATTTTTAGCGCTCTGTTGCTGTGCTGTTGGAAGAAATGGATAGAGTGTTGAAGGGGCAAAAGGAAGTGAGCACAGTGGCTGAGAAATCGCAGTGGTGGGAAGGAAGAAAGGCTTTGGATGTTCGTGTGGAGGTGAGACATATGGTCTTTGACAATTAGAAAATGATTCATGTAGAAGGAAGGATGTTGGGTACACAATGTGAGGCTGTCTTTATTTGTCCATCAGAAAATGTTAGAAGAGATGGAAGAGGCTTTAAGGGTGTGGCGAACTCTACTCCTGCCTTTGTCCTCTGACCCTGAGCTTGAAGTTCAGGTGAAGTGCTTCCAAAAGGCACTGAAAGGAACAAAGATCACGCAGGACATTCTTAAGGTATGTGGCATCTCTTTGCACCTGTATTTGTTTGATAGTCGCATGTTCCCACCTGTAACACCTTCTCGATACTACTTTTTCTCTGAAGGTGGTTCTCTCAGCGTCTCCACTCCTATCCCTGCCAGACCTGCAGTGCCTCGTGGAGGGGATGGGTCAGCAGGACAAGGACTTCCTGAGGCTTATGCAGGGTGGTGTGACTGAACTGAGAGGAAGGGAGGAGCCAAAGGGACATACAGTTCTCATCTTAGACAAGGTACACGTCATTTATCTGCAAGGCAATTAAATTTTTTGAGCCGAGTCAATATACTGAATATTTTGTGTTTCTACAGTTCCTGCAGAGGTTGCCTTGGGAGAACATCGCTTGTCTGAAGTCTTGTTCTGTCACTCGCATGCCCTCATTACATGCAGTGCTTGGACACGGTCATCTGAAAGAGGTATATACCCTACTTAGTACAAGCACAACATGTGCAGAATATTACTTGGAGTTAGTTCACCAATCATTCATCATTCTAAATCTTTAGCTTCCATGGAACACAAAGGATATATTTAGCAGAATTGCTGTTTTTTTTTTTCTTTTCTATTTGTGATAACCAATAATATTTGATGTCAAAAACTTGGCAGAACTCAAATGAAATTTGAGAGCTATGGCATAAGTTAATTTAAAATCTATTTCTATATACTGTAGTGCTATAGCAGCGAGTCAAAGGTTTCATTGTTCTGACTTTTTTATGCTTGGGGTTTTTGGTTCAGTGCCTGAAATAAGGTCTGTGGTTAACACAAGCTCAATATTTTTTACATTTTATTTTACAACATAAAATAAATCAGCAATACCCCACTCAGGATTTTTGAAAAGCTTTTACATGTGTTGGAAACTCGCACTCTTGCAGACTATTCTAACTTTCCAACTTGTAGATCTTAAGACTGAAAGATGCTTTGTGTTGGTGATGAACTCGTGCGACCGTAGATTATTTGTAGCCTAACTTTAGCTTTTTACTTCTGGTAGTTGTATTTAGGCTTAAATTCATAAAAGTTGTTAGTATGATAAAGAAAACCTGTAGGAATCATAAACTTTTGTTGGTCACAGAGCAGTAACCCAAAAGCCAAAATGAACTACAAATGCATTATATTCTGTTAGAATTTACTCACCCTCATTTTATTTAGAACTTTTATTATATTTAGGGTGAACCATTTCTTGAATGTGAATTGTTTCTTTCCTCAGATGGATTCAAGTTGTGTTTTGTCGTGTGGCGTGAACCCTAAGAAAGTTTACTATGTGCTAAACCCAGATAGAAATCTGCCCGACACTGAGAATCGCTTTAAAGAATGGTTTACTAGGTAAGTTCACAAAATGTGCTCTAACACACTGAAGACTACAGTTATGTAACTGGTCCTGGTTCCAATTTGTCGTCTCTGTCTGTGATTGGCCAGTGAGCAAGCGTGGCAGGGGGTTTGTGGAACTGCTCCAGACCCAGACAAACTACAAGAGGCTGTGACCACCAAAGACCTCTACATGTGAGTGAAACTGCAAAGAGTTTCCATTATTTATTTAATAAAGCAGAGATGAAATATAAAGTGATTTGAGTCTGACAATATATCTTTGTACCTCTATGTAGTTACATAGGACATGGTGCAGGAGCCCGCTTTCTGGATGCTCAGAGGGTTTTGAAAGGGCCTGTGCGAGCAGTAGCTCTTCTGTTTGGCTGCAGTAGTGCTGCTCTCAGTGTACTTGGCCACCAGGAGGGAACAGGAATCATCCTCAGCTACTTGACCGCAGGATGGTAAAGTACCCATCCATGTACTGTACAGAAACATTGTGTGTAGAATGCACTGCTTTATCATTGAACTTATTTCTGTCTCTTCCCCAGCCCGTTAGTGCTTGGTAACCTGTGGGACGTAACGGATCGTGATTTAGATCGTTTTACATCGGCTCTGCTCCAATCCTGGCTCTCTGCTGGTTCTGGCTCCTCCCTTCTTCAGCATTTAGCCCAATCGCGTAACGCCACACATTTAAAACATATAATTGGTGCTGCGCCCATTGCATATGGTTTGCCTGTGTATATTCACTAGCCCAGATTTTAAATTTGAACTTTTATTATTCACAGCTAATATAGTGAATTTTTTAATGTGTAAAGGCAACTGTCTGTTATTTAAGGTATAATATAACCAATCTCAGGGCTTGTTTACAATGCAAAGAATAAGCTCTGCCTACATGAAAATGAATCTAGAAAATCTAGGACTAAATCTAACCTGTGCCTATGCCACAAGCTCAATTTTTTGCCATTTTAAAGTCCTCATTTGATTTCTGCCATGTTGTTGTTGTGTGGTTGCAGTTGCTGATTTAGTTACCTCAAGATCCCAGAAAGTCCCATTTGTTTTTGATGTATAAGTTCTTTCTTGTACATTTTTATTTCCTGTTTTTTTTTTTGTTTTGTTTTTTTAAAGTTATATCAATTGCCAAACTGCTTCAAAATAAAGTGATTTTATAGCATGTTTTTTTAGAGTGGTGGTTATTTAAACTTGACATGGTGGACATGAAGGAACTACATTTAAGAATTAAAGAGAACATATGGGGGGAAACGGCATTAACAGGGCAAGTGTTAATAGAAAAACCGACAGGCTGTTCCAGCAGCAACAACCATAAACAATGAAGACTGTCTTCAGAAAGTCAAGGACTGTGGATTTAGAAGACATGGGTGATCTAAAATTCTGACATGCCTCAGATGTATCTCTGATAATGTGTGCAGAAGCAGGCCCAGTGATGGATGTGAGAAAATAAAAATATTAATTGGAAGATTAATTCGATTTTTTAACTAATTTATCTTTTTCAATTATTGCCCTTGGTTTCTTTGATTCACCTCTTGTTACATTTTGGGCTTCCATAAATAAGTGCATTTAAAAGCCACGTTACTTTTGTTGTAAAATCTAGATATCATTTTGGCAAAATACCATGTGCATAAAAGTAAAATACTTGATGCATTGTATGGTGTCACGGGGTGAATCCAGTCTTTTAACTGACATTATTAAAGACAAAAAGCCATCAAGAATTTTTGTGAGCTTTAAAGAGTATTTTAATAATAAATTTTTTGCATTTGTTTTTAAAATATTTTTGAATGATGTTTATTGAAATACAAAACCGTTGCTAAAAGTCCTTCCAGTTGTGTCCGGTTGACCCGGAATCTTACCTCTCCCTATTGTCACCATGGCGGTGAATCTAACTGAATTGTCTCTTCCGCAATTAGAAGGTCTGAAAACTCAGCTTGATCAGGTAAATTGTGTTATAAATGTAACAATTTCCTCATTTCATTTTGTATGGCAATATGCGCTCATTTAATCAGTCTGTGGTTTAGTGAATTTCACGCAGCGGCTGTCATGCTGTCTGTTCGCGTGCTGCTGGTTGTGCTGTGTAGTGTGTAATTCACCATTAAACCGATACTTCAGCCACATTTCAATATTCTGTCATTATATACAAACATTCTTGTTCTTATAAATCCGTACGACTTCCATGAAACCCAAAATGAGATGCAAAATGACAGCCACAGTCACCATTCATTTGCATAGTATGGAATGAAACTGAATGGTGACTCAATTATGACAGTTAAAAATATTTTTTAACGAATATATAATGAGCAAAATTATTTCTTGCGTATTTTTAGTATAAATACAGAAACATTTTAAATTAAGTTTTTTTTAATTACTTTTTGTTTTGCTAGGATAGGACAAATCTGCACAGAATAAACGGTTTTTCTATTTTTTTCCCCAGTAAACTGCAATTTATCGGAGCCTTGTTAAACAAAATGACATGAATTTGTTTTCTAGGAAACAGAGTTCCTGTCATCATCCATAGGCCAGTTGAAAGTCGTCCAAACTAAATATGTGGAGGCCAAAGACAGTTTGAATGTACTTAACAAAAGCAATGAAGGTGATTATTACTGCTATACTTTATATAACGCTCATTTGAAATAAATTGATTTATTCCACTGTTACATCTTTAGCTAAATCTAATCTGTTCACTGAATTCATTTAACTTTTTCCCCCCTCAGGAAAAGAACTCCTTGTCCCACTCACCAGTTCTGTATCCTTTCAACAGCTCAGCTGAGTGATGACTGATTAATGTTGTCTCAGAAAATATCAATCCATCATCAGACCCTCAAAAAGTACCACAGTTTGGTGTTTATGTAATTCATTTGTAGATGTTCCCTTAACATGCATTGCAGATGTATGTGCCTGGAAAACTGAATGATGTGGATCATGTCTTAGTGGATGTCGGAACAGGTTATTTTGTGGAGAAGGTGAGCCAAGATTTTGCATATCTCTATAATAGTTTGAAAACATTTCCAAATAAATGTCACTATTTTTTTGTCTTTTCAGAATGTCGAGGATGGCAAAGAGTTCTTTAAGCGCAAAATCGACTTCCTTACAAAACAAATTGAGAAAATTCAGCCTGCCCTTCAAGAAAAACATGCTATGAAACAAGGTGATTTCACTTACTTTTATCTTTTACAAAACCCCTGCACAAATCATAAATGCATTTAATACAAGTTGCATCTGCCTCCAACAGCTGTTGTGGAAGTCATGAATATGAAGCTTCAGCAGCTGCACAGTCAACAGGCATCACAGTCTGGCACCACTAAAGCCTAAAACGGTTCCAAGCAGCATGGCAAAAAATTCTGGGGAGATCCTGAGCGTTTAACTTTCAGATGGATCCATTCTGAACCCTTGAAACGGAGAACCACTGCTCTGATGTCAATATGTTCACATCTCCTCAGGAGGAGAAGGACATCCAGCACTTTGCCTGCATCAAACAACTAATAAATTCTTCTGTTGCATGTTTTCACTCTCATGTTTAGTGAACAAATTAAGCATTGGGCACAGCCTGGCTGTATCCACAAAGCCTCCCAGCACTGGGATTAATGTCTTTGGAGGAGATTTACTTTGTGGCACAACATAGCTTTGTGGCAAATATTTGCCGTGGATTTTTTTTATACATCAAATATTTTGAATGCACATATTTACATCTGAAATCGGCTAAAGAAAAAGTTCTTGCTTTTCTAAAAGCGAATTTACAGAACTGTACATGTATCTGCATTTCATTACTAGTATTTTCATGTGTCAAAACAATAAAAGAAATAGTTTGATTTGTTGTCCCAAGCAGATGAGTTACTAGTCCATGTTACAGAGAGCAGAAATGTTATGACTACTGTGAAATGTTTATGTACAATTTTCCACCCATGCTGAAAAAAAATTAAAAGTTGACATTTAAAACCTGACACTACATCATTTGTTACATTTATGTACATTTACTTATTCTGTGTAGACCTCTGAAGACAATTATCTAGACTTATGATGTGTGTGTATATCTCACATGCAGGACTTGTTGAAAGTTTGTAAACAATTACAATCTTTAAATATTTTAATGAAGTCTCTTATGCTCACCAAGGCTGCATTTAGGTGCTCAAAATAAAATAAAACCCAATATTTGAATATATTACAATTTAAAATGACTGTTTTCTATTGTAATATATTTTAAAATGTAATTTAATTCAGTGATGGTAAAGCTGAATTTTCAGCAGCCATTGCTCCAGTCTTCAATGTCACATGATCCTTCAAAAATCATTCTAATATGCTGATTTGCTGCTCAAAAAGCATTACTTATTATCAATGTTGAAAACGTTGCGCTGCTTAATATTAACATACAGACACCATGATGTACTACCATTCAAATGTGTGTGTGTGTGTTTACATTTACATTAATTAGCACTTGCACATTATTGCTCTTTTGTTGGTTTTGACTGCTTCTATTGTCCTCATTTGTAAGTCATTTTGGATGAAAGCGTCTGCTAAATGACTAAATGTAAATGTAATGCTTTTATTCAGCAAATATGCAATCAATTGGTCAAAAGTGACAGTAAAACATATATAACATTACAAAAGATTTCATTTCAAATAAACACTCGTCTTCTGAACGTTCTAATCCTGAAAAAAAGGTTCCACAAAATATTAAGCAGCAGAAACTGTTTTAACATTAATAAGAAGAAGAACCATGATTAATAATAACTAAGCACCAAATCAGCATATTAGAATGATTTCTGAAGGATCATGTGACACTGAAGACTGGAGTAATGGCTGCTGAAAATCTAGCTTTGCATCACAGGAATAAATTACAGTTGAAAATATATTCAAATAGAAAATTGTTATTTGAAATTGTAATATTTCACAATATTACTGTATTTTTGATCAGTAATAGCCTATACTTTACTAAAAACGTTTAAAATTCAGAATGAAGGGCATAGGCATTAACCAATCTCAAATGACACAAAAACAGTTTAGGTGGAGGACTGCTGTAATTACGTGTGTATTATTCGCTGTGTCATGGTTCGCAGTTGCCCGGCTGCAGTTTCGCTGCGCGTCTGTCGCTATGCGGCGCAGCGCGTGTTGCGCTCTGTTGCCAGGGAAGAGCTAGCGCGACGGATGGGGTGCTCGCTGCTCGCATTGTCTGTCGGGACGGTGGCGGTGAATGTCTGCCGTCTGTCAGAAACGCTCGCTGATGCCCATTAAGGCTTATTAGTGTATAAAGTAACGTTCGACCCGTACTGGAGATAGATTCGCAAGCGTCAGTGATCCCTTTTCTTCCTTCCTTCATTCGTTGAGTTTCTGAAACGGTAAGACAAACCGACCCTAACTAGCTAGAGCAAGCGCGTGTTGCGTTCAGCCGGCGAGGAGGAGAGGAGTGGCGGATCGGGCGAGGAGGCGCACGGCGCTTGATCGCAGAGCCAAAGGCGGCCGATGACTTCGGAGAGCAGCAGCCAAGCGCAACAGAAGGAGGAGGTCGAGCCGGGATCAGTCGCCCGAGATCAAGAGGAGAAAACCGGAGAGGACCCAGGCGGCATGGTGAGCTCAGGCCTGCGGTGCTGAATCGGCACTTAACCCTCCCCCTAAACGCGACGTGACCGTGTGGTAACTTTTCGTCTATAATGCAGCACGTCCATATTTAGAGCAACGTGTTTAGAGTGACTGTTTAGCGAAATGGTAAGCACTAGTGTGTAACGTTACTTGCAATACGTTGACAAACTACCTGTGTCCTTGCGCGCTAACCAGATTGTCAGGTCGTTTGCAAATGAAGTATCGATCCACTGGCTACTCGGCTTTAAGTCGGGCATCAGTAAGACGGCATTACTAGGCAACATAAACTAAATATATTGCCACCAAGGCTTCGTCTGCGCGTAAATTATCATTAGCACGTGTTCATATCCTGGTTAGCGGAGCTGTAAGTGAGCAATGGTTTCATGACTTTAGGACGCGTGACACAAATTAATGTTGACTACTTTTCTATTACTACGGGTTAATGTCATTTGGAAATTAATTAAACTACATCATGACCACATGACAGCTTGCTTTAGGTTATAATTAACTACTTTTTTTAACCATGCGAACTGTTTGTTTCGAGTTGCTTGAGTAATAATAAAAGCATTTCCATTTAATAATCTATATTGATTAAAAAATGGCATTTTAAAAGATTAAAACCTGATTATAAATTAAATGTATTAAATTGTTGTCATATAAAGCAATGCTGATGATATTCTTATCTAACAAATCAAGCAGTATGAGGTGTTTTTCCATTTGGACATGGTTTAATTTCTAGCTGTGACTCACATTTGATTACAGGTATATTATACATTAATCAGGCACATACTGCTGTTAAAGATTTGCTTAGATTCTTGTATCATGCCTGTGTGAATGACGTCAGTGGTCATTTGTTGAGTATTAAATAGGCTTAAGTGGCTTGGTCATTGGAATGAATGTTTTAACATGGTGAGGAAAGTCAGCTTTAACATAAAAACCCTTCATTTTACCTATAAATGCACCATTATGATGCAGTGATGCTATTCATTGGTAATAATGTGGTAATAATATTAAATATAATATTAAAAGGATACTTGTGTCAGATGTGGACTTGCAACAAAATGAAGTGGATTAAAGTTTTGTTTCCAGTTTCTGTCCTAGATGTGCCGAGTCTGTTCTGCAGGAGTCTCTCTGAAAGATCAGAATTATGCAGACATCAGTATAACCTGTGAGAATCCTTTGAAAGCATTTTGATTCCAAGGCCCCCCATTGTCCACAACAATATTTAAAGGCCCCATGACTTTTCCAGATGATCATGATTTACGTTCTTTCTTTCTCGCGCTCTCTCTGTGCCCCACTTTGTTAATTATGGCATTCAGTCATCTGAATTGTCACTTACCACAATGACAGCATAAAAAAGTGAATGTTAGCCTGGAGAAATGACTATAAATTATAAACAGCAAAAACAAACTTTGAATGAAAGGAAGTTTTCAAAGATTGTTTTGAGACTGAATATGTAGGCCTACTAAGTCTGAAAGGAGATTTGAAATTTCAAGGAATGTAGGCCTGCCTAGCTAGGCGATTGCTAAAGTGTTCAGAGTTGTTTATATGCAGCTGAGAGTACTCTGCATGTTTGTTAGAGCATTGCTAGGTGGTTGCTGAGTAGTTGCTAGGAAAGAGAGATAATTCCTAACTAAAGTTTGTGCAATAACATCATTAAAGTGTCATTCTCACATCACACTTCATATTCATGATCACATTAATACTGTTGTCCAGTTGTAAATAGATAGTTGTTCATGATAAAGATTAAGGATAATAACGATTTAAAAAAAACAGCTTGTACTCAAAATTTCTACCCTGAAAAATATTTCAGAGCTCGCCAAAACTAGAAAAATGTATATTCATATTAAAAATGCCCATTACGCTTTACAGTTTTATTAATGTACATGTCTTCTGCAGGTCTAGAAATTATACTTTTAAAAGAAGGCTACCTTTACCTATTACATTTGGGAGGTTTTTGAGGAGGTGCATTAAAGCAAGAAATATCTTGTTGCTTAGTTGTGTTATCTTATTTTAATGCTTTTACTCCCTAATTTTAAAAGTAATTTCGAGGCTACCTAAGAAGTTTGCTCAGGCCCCATAGTGGGCTCCAGCCCAATGCTTGAGAACCTGTTTTTAAAGGGGTCATATGATGTTGCTAAAAAGAACATTATTTTGTGTATTTGTGTAATGAAATGTGTTTATGCGGTTTAAGGTTAAAAAATACATTATTTTCCACATACTGTACATTATTGTTTCTCCTCTATGCCCTGCCTTTCTGAAACGCGTCGATTTTTACAAAGCTCATCGGTCTGAAAGACGAGGTGTGCTCTGATTGGCCAGCTATCCAGTGTGTTGTGATTAACCGAATACCTCAAGCGTGTGACGGAAATGTTACGCCCCTACCATACTGTAGGGCCTTTCGCACCGTGGGAACCTTTTCATAGTACCAGAACTAATTGTGGAACTACCCACTTTTTGGCGTTTTCTCACCGCCGGAACTGGGTGCGATTTTAGTATCGGACTGCTTTTTTCGAGAACCAAATTAGCTCCTATTCCGGAGCAGGGTCTAACCAGCACAACTGGTACTAACCGTGACGTAAGTAGACATCGATTGGCCAAATGCGTATGAAAACGCCCTCACCCGCCATGATTTAAAACGCAGTGTAAACGTACTGTAAACATTGTGCCAACTTATTTCGCAAGTATGGAGAACAACGATAGATGGACGGACGCTGAAGTGCCGGCACTTGTATGCAAAGTTCAACTGCCAGTTGTCGTTGGAGATTCTTAGTTCTCCTTTCCGTTCTTTCAATCTCTTTACGTATACGTCAACTTTCCATATCCATTATTGTGAAACCCACGAGACAACAAAAAACACCGCTCCGATCACAGCGTCCTCCATCATCCTGTTGTTAACGTTGTTCTTCTTTTGTTTCTGTTGTTGAACGCCGCGCACAAATGACGATGCTGTCGACCGGCTTACGTCACTTCTTAGTACACACTCTCGGTGCGAATGCAACCCTTTAAATGATGCTGGGAAATAGTTCAAGCAAAATCGTCCCAGTGCTTTAGTACTGTACATTTATTTCTGGAACTAAAGCGGTGCGAAAGGCCTTGTGATCCCTGGGTCTGGCCGGAGCGATGAGCCAAAAACATTAAAAACCCATTATAAACGAGGCATTTGTTTGCATCCAGTGGGGACATAATTATTGATTATAATGACTTATTCTGTCTTTTTACACGTTGTGTTGCATTGTGCCGTGTAAACATAAAACCCTGTCCTGCATTTGTGATCGGAGAAATGACAAACAGCAAGCGCTACTTTACACTGCCCAAAAAACTCGCGTTTGATATTCAGTGGCAAATTCTTTAAATATGAAACGTACTTACAGGCTGTGAGTCAGAACAGCCGTCATTGTAGTCTACTCTACCAGGATCAGGAAACGGTCTTCCATAAAATGTGCTGCACACAAATGGATATTTGGGTTGAACTGTTCTGGATTAGTGTTGTAAATACAACTTAACCACTCGTTTCTAGTCGTGTCCTCTTTTGGAAGGCAAAACAAAGTAGTTTTGCTTTCACAACGAAACAGCGTCACACACGGTGGCCTTGAGTGAGCGGTGGCTGGCGGCTAGAGTGAGCGGAGGCCGGTGGGCTTGAGAACGCCACGGCCGGCGGGCTTGCGCCAAACCACATGTGGGGCGACCCTGGGCTGGACTCCGCTTCGTCCACGGGTGAAAGCCGATCCGGCGATCCACAGCCAATTTGATGTATTCCTTCAGCGACCAGCACAGATCCGCTCTAGGCATGACGAAGCGGATATCGTCCTCTTTGAAGGCAAACAAAGTAGTTTCACTTTCACAAACTCAACACAGCGTCTCCACATGGCGAGATTGCAACAATACTACAGCGAGAATAAAATTACGCCTTCTTTCTTTGCGTAAAGCATTTGGGAGGCGTTATGCAAATCTTCCCAGATAGTGAGGTAGATATGTGGGGGTGTGTTTAAATGAGGCGTTTTAGGAGGGCGTTGACGAGTCTTAACTTTATAAAGAATATCTCTTTGAATTTGATACTTTAGTCTTTTGGGCAACTTTACAGATCTTCTTTATGCACCCAGAGCTTGTAACACTTGTAATGACACATATGACCCCTTTAAACTTTCCTGTGTACATTCAGAATAAAATAAAATTCACTTTGGTTTCTGAAAAGCTAGTGTAGATCAAGATTCCCAGAGTTACAATTCCAGCAGTAGAAAATGTAACTTTTAGGAAACTATGGAATTTCGTAAATAATTACATAAACAGGAAGTATTGTTTAATATTGTTTTGAGTAAAATAGCATACTTTAATATTTTGTCTGACTGACTATTAAACCACTTTTTATTGGAAAGTTCTAGAAGACTTTATATGGTGATTTCAGCTTTTGTCAAGTCTTACCCTGCATTCCAATGCGCATACTATCCACCCTATCTGCCCTAAATAGTATTGAAAATTACTAATATCACAGAATTTAGGATGGATAGTATGCACTGGGACGTAGGCTCGGCTTGTTCTGCATTAGTCTTCAATAGCGAATAATTGCATTGAGATCCAACCACCAGATTGTTCGTGATCTGAATTGGGCGTTCCTAGGACTATTCGGTGCTTCGTGACACAATGATATTAGACACCGTGTCATACAGCAACACAAATTTCATCCTTAACGGCCGTTTGATTGTTTCGGAATGTAACGTTATTTCGAAATTGTTCATTTTAACTACATTCATTCATTCATTTTTTTGTCAGGCCTGTACAGCATTTGTTTCAGCTGTTGCCACGTGCTCAGCAGTGATCTCGGTGGCAGAGGTTATAGTTCCGGTAACTTGAAGAGAAGTTTGACAGACGTAAGCCCGCTCCAATCATACGGAGATTCGTTATGACGTATTCCAGCACGCACCAATCCCATAACAGTGGGCGGGAAATATTCAAAGCGTGCTGCATGTGATCACAAAAGAGGCAAAGGAAAGACTAGCGCACGGCCAATCAGACTCGTTAACCGCCGTGTAGATGCTTACGCAGAGCAAAGGGGATTGATGCAGATGATGAGTGGCCGGGAAACTCTTTGGCTGTGAACTTGCACTTTTGCTTTAAACGGAAAGTGGAATCCGGTGCCGCGTTATTGTGAGCTAGGTTAAAGCGCCTACTGGTTATCTAGCGAGTGATAACGTTGTCGGGGGAGAAGACCATGCTGTTGTTTGTGGAGGTGAGTTAATGAGGTCATTCTGGCGACCGCGAAGGTTCTTCACAGCTGCGGCATGGGTTCAGCTCGATGGCGCCTGCCATGAGTTCAACAAGGAGACGAATTTGTTGTGGTTTTGTAGTGCAGTCATACTTTTTCTTATTGTTTTTTTTACTTTAAAGCGAGTAGTTAGCGATAAGCAAGATTAGTTAAGCTGCTATGTAAGACTTTGTTTATGCGTACGCGAATTGACCGTCGACAGCGAAAGATCCACGTGCGCGCGACAAATGCTAACTTGGCTATTTAGCCAGCGACTTTTACTTGCGCAAAATACGTAACTTTTATCGGCGCGGATCGCAACTAAAGCGAAGACCGCATCAAATACTGAAGGCATCCACGAATTGCCTCAGCTTTTAATTTAACCTTTAGTTCAAAAATAACTTTAACCCGTCCAAATCCAATAAAGCGCTAGTCAGGTTAACCAGGCTGCGTTTCAGATGCAGGTTTGTAGCTCTTTGCTCTAAACTCTCGCTCTGGTTGATCAGATTGGCTAATCAGATTAAATGGGTGAAAGGCCGACTATTTAAAGCCTCCTGCCTGTGTGCATGGAGTGTCGCGTCGGGTAAGTAATAGATCTTGTGAATAAGGTTCATCCCTGATCGAGCGCAGTAGTGTAAAGTATAGAGATGTTAGAGAGAAGTTGTGCGCAGTTATGGTTTTTAAACTCGTAAAGTGTGTTCATAGTTGGTGCCCATGCTTGCCTTGTGGTGTTTGTATTCCTTGCTCTTCAGACGTCCTTGTGGCGGTAGTGCAACGTTTCATTTGATTAGATAGATCTAAGTTATATTTTACACAATTCGACTTTTACTATACAGCAAGGTGGAAGCGGTGTTGTAATATGTGCCTCAGAGTGTCATGTGGAACTTTGATAGAGTCCTATCTGTTGTTAGCCCTTGAGAGAGAGACACCCCCCACCCCCTTTTTTTTAAAAATAATTGAGTGAATGTTTGCATTTTTGCAGCGTTTTTCCAGTGCTGTGCCAAATCATTTACAATATTTTATCTATGTATTCCTGAATGGGCTCCATTATGTTACTAATAAAGAAACCCATTGAGCCACTGTTGCATTTTTGGTGCACTTTAAAATGTCTCTTATGCAAGTTGATATTGAGAGAAATGCTATCATTTTGTAATCACTTAACATGTTGTCAATTGAGAAACTCAAGTCAGATACTTGTAATGTTGTTACCAAAGTGTTTGCTGCTGTTGTCCATTATCAGTGATTGTTCAACAGCTGTGACTAGCAAGCTTTGAGAAGTAGATGCTGCTAATGTGTATTCAGATTTCAGAAGGCAAGTTTTTCAGTATTTTACCCCCTTTTTTTTCTTTTTTTTTGTGGTTACCCTCCCACCGTACTGTGAAACAGGGTGGATAACTATTTGCCTAATACACTGACGCCTAACTACATTGTTGCCTGTTCATTAAACATGAACTTTGATTAATTTGTGCTACGGTAGATGGCTGTCTATTTCCGATGCATGGTAATGGGTAGATAAATGATCAGCAATGTTCTACTTAATAGTCTTACAATTCAGTTTAAATTAAGCTACAGTTGACACATTTCTGCTGATTTTATTATATTTAGATGTGTAAATCTAACTAAAAAAAAAATTTGTACTGTATTAACCCAGAATTTGTTTAAAGGTGACCACCAAGGGGGCCAGTCTGAATCCCAATGCTAAAGTGTGGCAGGAAGTGTCTGCACCAACCACCCAGGCTCCAGAGGCAGCCACAGAGACGTGCCATTGGCCACAAGCAGATACTGTCTCCACAGAGGAGTCGGAAGGTACGTATCTTGATTGCCATTTGTTTAGTGCTGTAATTAAATGTGGAAAAATTGACTTCATGTTGAAAATTTTCAACATTTACATGTCATTTAAAACCCATATGCTTTGAGTTATGTTTTTTTTTCTACACACTAGTTCATTTACTTGGGAAATGGCTAGATTGATTGCAAGTGTTGTTGGCAGCTGCGGCCATTTTGGAGTGTCATGTTAAAGTTTGCTAAAACCCAGTGATGATCAGTATCGCGCTTGGAAGGACCCAGAACCATTCTCACTGTAGAGATCTTTAATTCTCGTTTCTCCTCTATCTCACTCTATCCATTCTGTTCTTTTTCAATCTCTTTCTCTAATTCTCAAGCTAAATTTATTGCTCATTCTCTCAGTGGAGTGTGTCTGCCCTAATGACCGTGAGATTATGAGATCTGAGGGTTAAATGGCCTATCGCTGTTCTTACATAAGTGATCAGTAAGTTTCCAAACTCATTTACTACTGTCGTTTCTCCTCTGTAGGTTTCAAGGAGTATGGTGTTGGCTATGGTGACTCTGAGTCAGCCCCTCCTATGGAGAACAGCATGTTGAATGGCATGGAGTCCGCAGAACTGGCTTACCCACTCTACGAACCAGGTCTGTCACATACACCCACTGTCACACTTCAGTTCCACTCCATTCCAGTGCTGCTTACTGGCTGATTGTCATTGGGGGTGTGTATGTGTTTTGTGTTGCTCAGTGGAGGGTGAGACGGTCGAGGAGCAGCCTCCGCTGTCTGAAGAGAGTCTGAAGGATTCACTGAAGAAGCAGCTGGAATTTTGCTTCTCAAGGTAATGCCCACTGTACACCCAGACATGCTAACACCTGCTCCCCCTTATTAGGTAATTGTGTTAGGGATGAATGGAAAATCATAATCATCTGCACAGTAGAGCAGTGCTTATTTACTCTTGCTTGAGAAAATTCTCATTCACTAATTAAATGCAATGTCATAATGGACCTATGATATTGGAAGTGATTTGATGTAGATGATCCGATTGAAGCCATTTTATTTGGCAGTATTGTAATTGTCGGTTGCCAAATAAGGACAGTTTAATTTGAAAATATAACGCTTAAAAAAAATAAATAAATAGCCACCCAAAAGTGATGTCTTTTTTAACTTTCTCATTGGGGGGGCTCAAATATGGCCTTGATGCCAATGTAATTTATTATCATGTGACTACTTGGAAAGTCTGTAATTGTACTTCTATATATGGCTGTGACGGTATGAGATTTTTTCTTACTGCGGTGAAGAAGCAACAAATCACGCAGTTATTCCTATTTCTTTAGACATTGTTTTTTCCGGTAAATTCCCGTTGTATTAGAAACGACTATATATAAACACTATATATTCACTCGTCCAAATGAAACTGGTTGAAACTTTGAATAATTCATCGTTTTTACATTAAATATCATTAATATTATTTCCTGTTGCATTAGGCTACTTTTATAATAACCTTTTAAAGTGGCAACTATCAAAGAGGTCTTTTGTTTCTGGTTTGGGTTTGAACAAACAAACGACATCTTCATGGGTTAAAATTTATAAGCAATACACCCTTTTGGCTTGTAGCCATTGCGAAGTTAAATCACTTTTTAACCAAACAATTTACCATCCCTGAGAAGAATGTCCCAAGTCAGACTTGCCTGACGTGGGTTTCTTAGCAGTAAACTGACCATTTTCCAGTCCAAGTTGAACGTCCTTCAAGGACAGCACATCCACACTTTGCTCCATCCTTATTCTGCTCTGTCGCTCATCGACAACCATAGTGGACATCTACACAATCAAGTACTTTGATTAAAGTACATATACATATATCAAATATTGTCTCCATAAAGTACTCCTTTCCTTTTCCTCGAGTGAAAAGTACAGGGAAAGTTACAATTTATGCACTTAAGTAAAAAGTACTGATAGATTTATTTTGCAATTTTATATTGGCACATATTTTATAATCCTACTGCTCAAAATACATGGTATTTTCCCAAAATAACCCCTAAATGAGTCTAAAAACACCCCTGGGCCAATGCCCCCAGATGGATCCACTTCCCACTTTTGATATTACGTATTACCATGTTCTGACATCACGATCCTTTATTTTCCCCCGATGTACTCAATCTATGGCAGGGATGGCAACTTGGGTTCTGACGAGGGCCCTTTATTTATTTTTCTCCTTTATACCAAGGGGCCAGATTACTAATCCACGTCCACACACCTTTTACTCAATTTCTTTTTTATTGAAGGAAATTAAAGTATAACTAATGCAGTTTTAACTAATATATAACTAGTGCAGTTAGGCTAATTCAGAATGAAAACTTTGTTGTGAGTGGACAGAAATATTACCCCGACAATCCAATGTAAACATTTCAATTGCATTGTCTGTAAATTTGCAAAAAGCAAATAAACAGCGGCCCTTTTTTTATTAGTAGCCTACAGAACATACTCAAAACAACCTAAAAGGCCAGCTCAAAAGGGCTTAATTAAAAAAAAAAAAAAAGTTATTCCAAATGGTACCATAAAATAACCTAGTATCTGCAGGATTTTTTAAATCAAATTTAAGACCTTTTTTTAAGATCTGCGCTTCACATTTCAGCCTTTAACCAATTTAAGAAAAGGGATGAGTCAAAAGTATCAAATTATATTAATTTAGAAACACTAATTTTTATCATATCAGTATATATTATCTAACTATATTTTACTGGGTTAATTGTTTAGATTTTTTATAATGCATTCTTTTTGTCGTCCACTGGGTCCATTTAAACAGCAGATGGCTTATTGAAAAAGGCAAATTCATCTCTCCAGCAGTTTTTCACTTTCAAACCGTTTTTTTCCCCCGTTAACCGCAGTCCACAAAGCTGACGTGCAGCACTCAAGTTTATTCAGGAAAGCATCGCCATTCAGTTTAATCGTCATATTAATCCATATAGCAATTCTTGTCTTTCCGTCCCCAAAAGTAGGTCAGTACACTTAAATAGTCACAATATGGACTAGTATCTGTAAATATTAACCCCAAAAAGACTATTGAAATATGAAACCAGCATGTTCCTGCTTGTCTGTGTATGTAAATGGCACAGATGCGCGGTTTTGTTTTCTACACCGAGAGAGATGCTCGTGGTGATTTTCAGCTTCTGTCGTCTCACTACATGAGGACATAAATACATGAACAACATCTCCAGACCTGCTCTGACTCCCTCTGAGAGTCACTTCATGCGCATTTGACCGTTTTATTGGAGTAAAACTATCTCTACTCATAATACTACTCGGGAATGAAAGTTTTCCGTCGCTACGACGGATTTCTGTCAAGTGGAAAAAATAAGGGGAAAAGAAACATGTAGCGCATTGTTGTTCTGCCGGCACACCAAAAATCATCCCCACCACGGCTACAGCTCTCTTTCTGCAGCTGCTATCTTTTTTTTACTCCCTAATATCGGTATCCGTATCGGCCCCCAAAGCAGCCATTTCTATATATTCATCCTCTGTTCGTTTTGGTATTTTTAGCAGCAGTGCTTTTGAGTGTTAAGAATCTTTCTTTATTTTTTATTTTTTTTTTAAATCATGACCTTTAAGACACTGTTACATGCGGAAACATTCATACGTATGTCTTTGGCTTTTGTGCTGTTTTTCAGCATACTGTTTCAAGTGTTGTGTTTAAGACGAACTTCAATTTTTCAGTGCGTCTTGAGATTTCTTGCAACCCCAAAAATGTCAGAGAAGGATAACTGTAACCATCTGTATTATATAAGGCTTCCTTAGGATCAAATAGTTGACTAATCGTTCAGGAAACCTACTGACTAGTCTAGTTTGAAAATGTGTAGTTTTGCACATGGTACAGTGTGTAGGAATAATTCTGTATTCCAGAAGGAATGCGCACTTCTGTGAAAAGTTACTGTAGTTCTCGGGGTTTTTTTTCTTTCTATTTGCCTGTGTAAACTTAAGCAAACGTGTCCTTTAGTGTTGTGATAACATGATAGTATTCAGTACTCCATCAATGGAATATGCAAATCATGCAATGAAGGCTTTTAGTTAGCAAAGCAGACAATGAAATTCTGTTTTCCCACTATATACACTTAAGTATTCAAAGATTGTTCCCACTTTATATTAGGTGGCCTTAACTATGTACTTGGATAAAAAAAATAAGTGCAATGCACTTGCTTTGTTAAAATTGTATTGCAAAGCACTTTTGCTGCTATTGAGGTGGGATAGGGGTAAGATTAGGGACAGGCTTGGAGGTATGGGTAGGTTTAATGGTGGGTTAGGTGTAGAGCCGACTGATATATCGTTTTGCCGATATTATCGGCTGATATGAGCCTGTCACCAATATAAAAATATTTTTTTATTTTTAGATAAAATTCTTGAAATGGTGTAATTACTTAGTTTGTCCCGCATGCATAGCTCCCTAGTATTGCTACTGGCGACCTGGTCTATGGAAAACCATTGAAACTTTGAACGGCCATATCTCCGTAACGGCGTGGCGAATCCGCACCAAATTCAGGGGATCCCTTCAGCTCGAGGAACCCTCTCGAATGCGAATTGAGTGTACGTCTAGAGGCCCTCTTTCGTATGAGACCTCCCCCGGGGTTTGGGAGTTACGGTGGTTAAATTCGCGGTCCGGCGCCGAACAATCAAGCGATCCAGGTGCCTGGATCCCCCGAATTTGGTGGAGATCCTCGTCTGGCGCGTTTTCACCGAATAGTGACACCAGTCAACACTTTAACTTCAGAAAGGAGGTCTCTTGTTCAGGCAGCATCATTCTATGCATGTCTTTTCGAACCGTAAGTGCCCTGCGAATTGAATTCACATTAAATTCCGCCATGATTCCAGTTCCAAGGGAACGTACATGTTACATTCAAAGGGCATTAAAGTGCGTGAGACGTGAATTTATATTTAGGGATGCACCGAATGTTCGGCAACCGAATAAGAGAAAAGACCGAATAAATTGTACCGAACAATGATATGACGCGGTCAAATAGCAACCAGCGCAGAGTGAGATGTGTGCACTCTTTATTATGCAGCACACAAGTCAGCAGTGTGGAAGCTTTTAAACTGTCAGAGAAAGACGCAAAAATCATTACAAGCACCGACAGCGAGAGACTGTTTAGTACTGCTTCGCATGTCTTCAATGAGAAGAGGAAGGGGTGATTGTTGCTGGTTACTGTATGATGATTGAAATGGCCTTAAACAATTAGTAAATAAGCTGCAGAACATTGTTTTCTAATACACGCACAAATTGCATGTATTCTGACAGCGCTGCACAATCTCACAGCAGATCTGCTTGTTAACCATGGTTCAAAAAGTCCAAAGCGCTGATAAAATCTGCACTGATACGTTTCCTTTGCTGGCGTCAATTTTTATGAATTTTTACAAGGCATGTGACACTGTGATACGTACGACGTATTCGTAATGAGACTCATTTATAAATCTGCTGTTGTCAACAAAAAGAAGCATTGAGGTCTTCCTGCACGTTTCCGCCAAAAAAAAAGTTGAGAAAAAGCAAGAAATCTTATCAACATTCATAAATGTTAGTAATGTAATTTTACTGTTGTTCTGTAAAATAAAAAAGACAATAAGAATGATAATTATTACAACAGCTCTGTTTTAATACATTTATTGTAACATTCACACATAGTGTTCAAATTGTGATCTTTAATATTTTCTAATGTTTTAAAAGAAGCCTCTTCTCACCAAGGCTGCTTTTAATTGTACATAAAAAAAAAAAAATCACTGCCGATTCAAGTTGCCAAAATATTATTTTACATATTCATATTTTAAGGTAAATTTGTGTAGGCTTTGTTGGTAAGGTCTGCTAGAAGTTTAAAAAATTTTAGTTTAAATCTTTTTTTAATTGGTTGTTTTGTACATTTATTTTAAAAAATTTTTTTGAAAACAGACAACATAAGCCCTTGTTGTGTTTTTAATTATACAATGTGTCATTTTTTTTTTGGTCAAAATAATGGGAAAAAAACTCGAACCTTATCGGTATTCGGCCTTCACTACCCGTGTTTTAATTTTTGTTCGTCTTTGGCCAAATTTTCATTTCGGTGCATCCCTATTATTATGTTTTATTTTACAGAGGGTTTATGTCATCGCACTTCTCTAGTAAGTTTCGTCTGTGTGTGAAGACAGTAGCGCAAATCCGTGAATGAATGTTCCGAAGTGAAAAACTTCAACGGAATAAAGTTGGAATTGAATTGAATTAAAGTTGAATAAACTTCAACTTTACTGTTCAGTGCACTGGGGTCAGACTCATTTTGGATAATAAAGTGTATTGTTAAATTGTTAAATGCCCTTACATATCTCCGTCACGTCATTATATTTGATCACCACATTTGAGTGATCATTGTAAAAAAATGTGTGTGTGTGTTTTATTTATTTATTTATTTACCAGTAAAATGTTTGGACACACAAATGGGAAAGTGTCCAAACTTTTGACTGGTATCGTTCTATAATATACACAAAGAATATCGGCCAATATATCGATACCAGCCTTTTTTACTCCCTAGTATCGGTTTCGGCCCCAAAAAAAACATATTGGTCGGGCTCTAGTTAGGTGTAAGGGATGGGTCAACAGTGTAATTATAAATTTAATTACATATGTAATTACATGCAGGTATTTTATAGATATAAGTACAATGTAAAAACATGTATTAACACCAATTACACTGTACCAAATGATTAATTTAAATGTAAGTACATGGTAGTTAATGCCACTTAATATAAAGTGGGACCCAAAGATTTTATCCATTGTAACTCTTATATGCACACTGACCCTTCAGTGCAAGTGTTCAACATCTGTTCATTACATTTGTTTCCTACAGAGAGAATCTCTCCAAGGACCTTTACCTGATGTCTCAGATGGACAGTGATCAGTTTGTCCCTATTTGGACTATTGCAAGCATGGAGGGGGTCAAACTGCTGACTACTGATATGGACCTGATACTTGAGGTGCTACGAGGTAAAACAAACACAACCTGACCAGTTTCAAAGTTTGTTCATGCCTTGCAATGCTTTAATTCCTTGTTTTCTGTCCTCCTTAGCTTCTCCCATGGTGCAGGTGGATGAGAAAGGTGAGAAGGTACGGCCAAACCACAAGCGATGCATCATCATCCTCAGAGAGGTTCCTGAGACCACGCCTGTAGAGGTGAGACCACACTTAATGGTCATCTCTTGTGGCTGTATATGGTAGAGCTTGGTTATCATTACTGTGGTCACCTCGATGATGATCAGTATTGCACTTGGAAGGATCCAGAACCTTTGCTGCTGTTGAGAATTCATTGCCCCCCCCTCTCGCTCACTCATTCAGTCTCTCACTACAGTGGATTTTTCCCTAATGACTGTGAGATTATGAGATTTGAGGGATATCTGGCATCTTGTTCGTCAGTAGTTTTCACTTATTCTTTTGATTTGCTGGCTGATGCTTTTGTCTCTCTGTCAGGAGGTGGAGGCCCTGTTTAAAAGTGAAAAGTGTCCACAGGTTATCAGTGTGGAGTTTGCGCACAATAACAACTGGTACATCACATTCCAGTCTGACACAGATGCTCAGCAGGTATTATTGACAAACACACACAAAAGGCCTTTCTCATAGAATAGATGTCTTTATAAATAATTGGTAAAAGTCATGGGAGGATGGTGTGCCACCATATTGTGTTTTTTGGACTTGTTTTAGTTTAGATCATATGATGCAAGTAAAAATTGCCTGAATTTATTTCCTGTTATATGGCTTATGACTTTCTAATCTGTATTATGTGTAACTTTGTTTGCCATTATAGTTATTTATTAAATATGGTCATAAGGAAATTTAAAAAGCAGTAGTTAAAGACTTTCCCTTTGGTTTATATTAATTGCTCCATTTGAAAAAGGCTGCATTTTTGCTTTTCTATGTTGGTTTATTAAATGCAAAAGTTTTTTTTCTGGATTGATTTAATGTCACATTGTTTTACAGGCCTACAGATACTTGCGTGAGGAAGTCAAAACCTTTCAGGGCAAACCAATTATGGTGAGTGTTCATTGTGCTGCCATCTCTCCTGTTAGGTCAGCTGTAATTTAAGCACCCTGAATGTGTGCATTCCTGGCCGCCACTTCAAATACAGCATGTGTCACCTTGACCACCCCGAATGCTGTCATGATTAACAGGATTCTCTGAAGTACTCAACTTTGACCCTTTGTTCTTTCAACCAATCAGTGATCAGTTATCCCATTAATATGTAACCAATAGGAAAGACCCCACAGACAGTGTATAGGATTATGTAATCCACAAACCAGGCCGATTTTGCGCTGTTCAAAGTCTCTTGCTTTAACTTGTACAACAAAATGCACTTTATCTTGTGCAACCCACATCTATAAATAGTCAAACTAAAGGAATATGTATGAGTAATGCATGAGATGCGTTTTGTGCCACATGAAGGGAATCTTCTCTCAAGCGCCCTGCTGAGACACTGGTAGACGTTTATAACCGTAATTGCTGGATTGGGGAGGTGCATGTACTGTTTTATTTGTTTAGACAAATGTGAATACTGACTTATCATTTGTGGTCTCCCTTCAGTTTCACAACCGAGTGTAACCCATAATCAATGATCTTTTAGATATTCTGGTTTTAATACAGGTGTCTCTTTGTATGTTTGTGTCGGCAGGCTCGAATCAAGGCCATAAACACGTTCTTTGCTAAGAACGGTTATGGGGCCGTTGACTCTGGGGTTTACTCCACTCCATCACAGTACTCCTCTCCAGTTTACCTGCAGCAGGTGTACCAGCCTCCACAGCAGTACCCTCTCTATAGCCTCCTGCCACAGACATGGACCCCCTCACCGACCCCTTACTTTGAAACGCCACTGGTGAGAACTTAATCTTGAAATATGTTGAAGTGTGTTAAAAATGAATCCAAGGGTTCAAGTGAATCCCCCATATAATAAAATTAACACTACAACCTGTTCTGATGTGCTGATTTGGTGCTCAAGAAACAATTCTTATCACAGTTAAAATGGTGCTACATAAAATTGAGCATGTATAATGGTTTTCTCTGAATTATTAGAAACAGTATTTACTTGAAATACACATTTTTGTAACAATGTAAGAATCTTTACTGCCACTTCATGAATTTAACACTTCCTTGCTAAAAGGTACTTTATTTATATATATATATAAGGATTTTAAAAACACAATTGTAGCAGTTTATGAAAGATGTATATGAAACTTCCACATTTTTTGACCCAGTGATGATAAACTTAAGCGCATAGAGGGAAGCAGGGAGTGATCAGAAGATTTTGGGAGTTCTTTTCATCTTTCTGCTACTTTTATCTCGCTTTTCTTCTTTCGCTGTCTCTCCCTCCTTTAAGTCTCTGTCACTCCTGACCCAGTGAGCGTTAAGATTATGAGATCTGAGGGTCACTTTACTGTTTTCTATGGCTGAGCATTGTAGCAGTTAATTTACAGTCTTTTTAGAGTGACTTTGAAAGTGACTCATCAAATAAGCCATCTTCTATGTTAGCCTTTTATTTTGTTATCTTTGTATTGCAGTCATGAAAGCTGATGGAGTCACAGTGGGTCTCCTAGTTTGTAATCAGGGTTGTGATTGCAGGCCGAGCTGCAGGGGACTTGCTGCAGTGAAGACAGGGCAGTTGAATAATTTTCGAATGGTTACCATGCCAACAGTTATTTGGTTCATTTAGCATATCACAATGTAAAGAGGTGCTTTGGCCATGGTTCTCAAAAATGTGAATTCAGTTTGTAGTTTGAGGATGTGTGGGTTAAAGGCACTTATATGTAAGATTTTTTTTGTTAAAATTTCCAATAACCACTAGAATGGTGTTATATATATTTTGCTGACTTGTGTACTTGCATTATCCCAAATGTTTTGAAGAATGTTTAAATCCAGAGAAATAAGCAATTTGAACTAGGACCGTGTCCATAGTGTCATTGTGTCGCCTGCCAATGATGTCATAAGCCCTCGATTTCCCCTCGGTTTTGTTTTGTAGAAAACATGGAAACACCAAAGACGCTTTAATATGTTATGCGTTTTATTAGACTGGTGACGACCGCACCGAGTAGCAGCATAACAGAACTTTCAAATGTATGCAGTATGATAAACCGGCGCTGCTTTTTTCCCCCCACATACGCACGACCGGAAGGAGCGGAAGCGGTCATATACATTGTGGCTTTAATCTCAGCTGTTGATTCATCTTGCAGGCTCCATTTCCCAACAGCACATTTGTTAATGGCTTTGGCACAGCAGGAAACTACAAAACTGGCTCCTCTCCAATCAGCCTTACGCGCAACTACCCCCGCAACCGGTAAGATCCTGAAACCTACATTTTGTTTTAAGAATCTCTTTCTTAGTCTGTTCCTTTCCTTCTCTGCCAAAAACGTAATAGGTTGTTTCTTCAACCATGGGAACTTTATATCCCATGGGCTGGTATTTCAAATATGTTTGCAAGGTTTGGTTTTATATCGAATTCATTTGGCAGACACTTTTGTCCAAAGCGGCTTACATTTTAAGCTATACATTGCTAAAAATGAGTCCAACTCATGACCTTAGCATTGCTTAGTTCCCTGTTCTACCACTTGAGATGACATAAACATAGACAATAAACAATTCTGGTAATTGTGCAAATTTATAATACTTAAGCAAATTACAATTGTACCTCAGTTATTGTGCATCCTTTCCAATTGAATTTGCTGTACGTTTTGTCCAAGTGTGAAATTTGTTGAGGTTTACCTACATTGATTTCCTGCGAAAAATCAGTGATATACAATGAAAGTGAGGGTTCTGTAGACAGGAGCGCTAAGGGATTTGTAAAGGGACTAAACAATGCATCAATGGGAGTCGTCTAGATAGACGGGATATGTAAAATGCCCAAATAGACATGGCTGAGGCAGAGACTCTCGAACATCGTTATATCTAAGATTATCACGATAAAGAAAAGGAACCAAAAAATTCTAAGAATTTAAGCAATCTTCAGTAGATATGCTCTGCTTTTACTGGACCTTTCATATAAACATTTTACTGATCATCTTGCATGGTCATAATGAATACACTGCAACTGTTTAACGATTAAAGGCCAGAAACTGCACTGGGGTGATTAAAATGTTTGGGCTTATGTTAGACATAACGTATCGCTAAGAGGAATGGGGCGTATCACATGTGCTCAAAACCCATAACGTTTAGTGTTATAGAAAAGTCAACATGAGGCAAGCACTCCAATATTTTATTGACCATCTGACTCAGGCGTGAAAGCGGGGGTTGCATTATAATGACACCTTTCACAATTGATGGCATGTCGATCAGTGGTCATGCATATCTGTCAAGTGGAGGCCTGTCCTGGTAGTGCATGTTCCATCTGGTTGCTCTGTGTAGAAAGTGCGCGTTAACGGGGTGATGTGTCTGGAGTACATTCTATAAAACAAGTCTACATAGAATGGTTTGTCTTGATATGATAGTAGACAGAGTAAGTGTATGACGCACATGGCGCTTAAATTAAATTGGCCAAAATTGTTAATGAGCCAACACGAGACCTAAGTTTTTTGGCGTGGCAAGGAACCGCACAGTTATGTTTACACCAGAAATTTATGTCTTTTGTACGAGTGCTGATCATATTTGTCATGTTAGAATAATCTTTCACTTTAGAATCAAGAACAGTCTTTTAGGTCAGTGTTTTTTTTTTTTTTTTGTTATTTGATACCTGTCTAAAGACGTTTTAGATTTTTCAGGGGGGGAAAAGGCTCTACTTTATTGTGGGCTTTTTAAAAAAACTTAAGCAAAATTTAAAAGAAACATTATGCAAGTTTGGAATTAGGGGCTTACACAGGCAGAATTCTATTTGCTTGTTGGTTCATCTGTTGGTTTAGTTTATATTGGTTGTTTTTCTGTGCTGCTAAATGGGAGAACATCTGCAAAATAAATGAAAATGGTGTTACTCTTCAGGAACTTCTCAAGCAAACAGGCTTTTTTTTCTTGTCACTACATATGTATATCACCTCCATTTGTGATGCTTGTTAAGCACAGCCAAAGAGACCACCCTTAAAGCCCAGCTGGACAAACTATCTGTTCCACAGTTGTTTACTCAGCTTTGCTTTGGTTTTGGAGGCTCGTAAACGTGGGTATTGGTATGCATGCAGTCACCTGATTTTTGTGTTCTGTGCAGAAATCATGTAAAGCCACAGCCTCATGCTGATGTGTGTCAGCTGACAGAGACTTCGTCTGGTACCGATAGTCCCCAGCCTCCATGCACTCCTACTTCAGACACCACTGCCTCCGCCCTCACTCCGCTCTCTGAACCGCCAGCTTCCCCCAGAGAGAACCACCACTCAGACCTCGGCATCAGCAGCCGGGCCAGGTCCGTTTTTTACGTTTGTATGTGTATGCTATTGAGGGTGTTGAATGAATTAAAATGACAATTGAAGCTAAGTCAGCAGAATAAGGAAGTGAGTTACGACCCAGTAAGGTAAATGATCACTAAGCCGCAGAGAGGGAAGCCGGGAGGAGTGGTGGAAGACTTGTTATAAGAGGGTTCTGTTGGTGTCTAGCTCAGTCGAATCATAATTCTCGCTTCCTGCGTTCGTGATCGGTCTCTCTACTACAAATCGATCGTCGCTCTACATCAGATCTCTTCCCTCTCCTCTCTTTCTTTCTGCTCTCTTTCTTTCTTTCTTTCTTTCTTTCTTTCTTTCTCTCTTTCTTTCTTTCTTCCCCCCCCCCCCTCTCCCCTTAATGTCTCCGTACTCTTGTCCCCGTGAGCGGTAAGATTATGAGATCTGAGGGTCATCTGTTGAGTGTGTTCACTGAACGGTGACCGGGTTGCTGATAGGATTGTATTTAACGACTTGTGATGTGTCTAGGAGAGGAAGCTATCGTGGCATGAGGAGGAGAAGAGAAGATGAGAGAACGGTATGTCCTAAATGTTTATTACATGGCTCTCTGAAGTACTTCATTTTTATTGCCCATTCTTGCTCAATTATTTGTGCTTCTCATTTCATTTGCGTTTCATTTTTCACAGAGGCCGAATCCTGAATCAGAAGTGAAAGCTCCACCCCCTAAGTTTGACCTCGCAACCACTAACTTCCCGCCATTACCAGGAGGTGCCCCGAGTCGTCTGCCAGGTGTAACCGTGCAAACTGAGTCGGTGTTGGAAAATCGCATGGCAGATGTAGTTAAGGGCATCAGCAGGGACAAGGTAGTAAGAACTACTTCCTGTAACCATGTATTCTCGTTTACATTTGTTCTGCTTGTACACCGAAAATCTCAGATATCACTCAAGTAAAGTTACTATTTTTCTGTTTGTGTTTAGCCGGAAACAAGTAAGCAAGATGTCAGTCAAGATCCTGGAACTTGTCCAGTGGAAGCTCAATCGACTGGACCCTCTACTCCAGCGCCAAAGCTTCCTGCCACAAAACAGGACACACCTACCACTAGGTACACACATACATGTACAGTAGGATCCTCTATTTTGAAGAATTTAACAATGTGGTAAAGAATCACATTTTCATTGAATAATACTTTTACTAATACTATTATTTATCTAAGTTTAAATTAGTGAATTGTGAATTTTAATATAATAAAATATAATTAGTTGTAGTAGCTATTTATTGGTGATTAATGTTGTAAATATTCTAAAAATTAACACAGTTTTTGCTATACATATCAAAACAATTTGATTCAAATTTATGCACTTAAAAATATATAATTGAAACGTTGTACAAATAGAAGCAGGTTGATTCAAATAACATTTCTCTCTACAGTACGTCAAATCAAGTGAAGAGGCATGAGAAAGAGGTCCAGGTCTCCGACACACCTCCAGACCATGCGTCGGTGACTACAAATCACGTCCAGCCCATGTTCTGCCCCAAACTCTCGCCAATCACGCCCTTCAAGCACTGCCTCTACACCACCCGTCCTAACAAGCACAACTGTCCAGGTAAATGCATTCATGTGCTAAATTATATATCTTCCTGTTGCTCGTTCACATCTGAAGGTCGGAATGATGTCTGTTAACTTAAAGGTTTTTTTAATCCCCTCAGGAGCCTCGGAAGCTGAGCTATGCGGAGGTGTGTCAGAGGCCACCCAAAGACCCTCCCCCTGCACCGGCTGCCCCACCTAGCCCCAGCCCCACCCCTTCTCCCACCACAAACAACCACTACGTGAACTTCGCGTTCAACACAGGCGGAAGGCCAGCTCATCCGCTGCAGTCCTGGCTAGAACGGGAGAAGGAAACGAGAGTCGGACTTCCAGAGAGCAGACTGTCTACCACGTGGTAACCGGCCCAGAGGTCAATTTTTAAGCTCAGAGAGCAACGAGATGCCTCTACAGGGTCGGCGCTCCTCTCCACAGACGGGGTACTACATACCAGTGGAAAAGAACAAAACATCCACCTCTCACTGATTGCCCAAATACTTCCTCGTATGCCCACAACACACGTGCACACTTGTGTGGTAGCTTGGATCACACTTCTTATATGAATAGTACGGTATATAACTCTAATATATAAATATCTCTATAAAATCTACATATGAAAACTGGACTGTCGCACTGTGGTGTCGAAGAACTCCTCTGCTTCCCAATGACTGCGATATTGTGGTAATTTTCTAAAAATACAGAATAAACCTATTAATTTCAGATGAAAAACCTCTTACATTAACTGATAAATTGTCTTTTGTCTAGAAAAACCTGGTTGTCTGTGATTTACAGCAATAATTACTGGGATGAGTGTGTGATTTTATTGGAGTGTTTCACTAGTGCACAACGCTGGTAACATTTTTTAATCTCCTCTCTCTCTCCTCTCTCTCTCTCTCGTCCATCTCTCTCTCCTCTCTGCTTCCTCTCTCTCTCTCTCTCCTCTCTAGGCTCTCTCTCTCTCTCTCTCTCTCTCTCTCTCTCTCCTGCTCTCTCTCTCTCTCTCACTCACACATGCTCTCCATATCACAGATCACACAAAGACAGCATGCAACACCCCCCCCCCCCCCCCCCCCGCCCCCCATTACTTCCTAGTTTTCACCAGTCCTAAAAGGGCTGGTGAAAAAATTTGATTCAGATGCTTTTAAAAATGAAAGATGCACGGTGATTCATAACTGTTTTTTCTTTAATTTATTCAAACTGTGCACAAGATGAAACATAATATTGATACAAGGTTCCCACAGTCCTGGAAGACCAGGGAATTTTTAAAGTGAGATTTGGACACTAGGAAAAGTGAGTCATATCACTATTATAATTAATTCTTCAGCTATAAGTTTAATATGACTCTGATTTTTTTTAAATTATTTATAAAAATGTATTGACTTGAACATGGTGGAAACTTGTTGGTATTTGCCTTTCATTTAAATGGCTCAAGCAGGTATTAAGGGTTTCACATGATTTGTAAAGCGAATCAGTTGTGCACATATGCCGTTGTATTGTAATTGCTTCGTGACTGAATCAAAATTAAATTGAGGTGCCTATGGATTCCCACCTTAGTCTAAAACTGGAAGACAAGTGTGTGTACATTGTTCAGACAAAGGAAGAGGGAAATGTGTAGGTTTGAAGGACGGTGAGAATGAACAAGAAGTTTGTCATGAAGAATGGATGAAATGGTACTAGACATCCATTGAAAAAAGATTTGGAAATTGCGGTGTATATTCAAGGTGATTTTTGAGTTGGTGTGTCGTTTTGTATAATGTCGTATGGTGTCATCTGTGATGTCCAGTGTTTCTGAAGGCTGGGTCTGTCAGTAACTGAAAGATCAAGCTGCTTTATTGAAAGAATGAATAGAAATCATTCGTGTAGATGAGCAAAACCACAGTTTGTCTTCCTTTCCCTTGGGAGTGCAAGTCTTGTTAGTGTTTTCTAGTGATCAGGTTGTTTGTAGTGTCTACTTTTGACAATATCTGTTTTATTTTCTTTTTTTAAGTTTTTCTCCCTCTGCTGTAGATGCTGGTGATGATAATCAGGTTGGATTTTATGCTCTCAGAGTTAGTGTGCTGCTTCAGAATCGCCGTTCATGTCCAGTCTGTGATATTGAGTCGGTCTGTGTTTTTCTTTGTATGTTTGTTTAATGATAATATGTATGTGACGCTTGCGTTTATGCCTGTACATTTCAGGTATGATTACATGTAATATACCTGCTACAGCACTCATAATGTACCCGTCATCCAATCTCATGTCGACTTTGGTAAAAGAGAGGGAACTCAGGACCTCAGAGGAAATCGGTGATGTCTATGACTGCTAACTTTGTCCAGTGCTTACTGCAGGATTTTTATTGTTTTTTTTGTAGCCTTTTGAATTCAGTAACCACGTTAAACTGTTTAGGGGTCTTAAGTTTCAGTTAATGTATATTTGAATGTTTTAAAAAACGTTTAATCCATGACACTGTAATGCATGATCTCTCCTCAATTTGTTTTCCCTCCCCTCCTTATCGTCTCATTCACATGCATGGATGGGCTGTGCACAGATCAGCAGAGACAAGTCAAATCAGCAGAGACAATCTCAGGAAGTGCTGTTAAATGCAGTAGCTCCTCCCTCACTCCTCTCATTCTGCAATGGGCAGGGCCACCGTTGAATGAGTGAGTGGTTAAAAATCATGATTGTTGATTAGTAGTTGAACAATGTGTTTTAGTTTTATGAAACTTTGTGTGTAGAACCTTATAAAGGTGTCCTATGAAAAAATTCTCAAAATCCCCTACTTTCTATTTGACCGTTTCAGACGAAAGGATGGAGGGAAAGTTCATGCATCAGTTTTATTTTGTTTTAAATTGTCTGTTTCTTTAACTTTCTTCAGTGTGGCTTTCTTGCCCTAACGTGTGTTATTAGTTTGAGATGTTTTCAGATTTTTGTTTTCTATATTTGGCAATATTATCCTTGGGCACAAATTATTTCAAACTGTGCCACTAAAATTAAAAAAAAAAAAAAAATCAGTGGACCTGGTTTTCTTTTTTTATTCTTTTATCTGAATTAATGGATTTGATTCATAACTGGTTGGTGAAATGAAATGTATTATGTTTTGTTGCTAATCTCATAACCTGTGTAGGCTGTAAGCTTTTTAGACATGAAATGGTGCAGTTACGAGTAGCAAGACTTTAGCCAAAAAAAGAAAAACAAGTATTGTCCTTTTTTTCTTTTTAATTATATAGGGGGGTAGACATAGCAACTGCTGAGTGAAGTGTTTTGGATGATATTGTAGATGTTCAATGAAGAAGAAAAAAAATGCTAAAGGAAACGAAAGAAAAAAAATAAATGATAAAATGATTTTAATCAGTGTTTGATTTTTATTCTTGAACAACCTATAGAAAATGCTTTTTAAAAAAAAATTTTTAATAGCAATTTCTTTTAATTAACCAAATATTAAATGGTCCTAAGTGTTTCAACACACTTAAAAGTAATACATTCTTTGTATTATAAAACCCTTGCGACTTTCTTTGCCTGTCAAGTTGCAAAATGGTATTTACTTGAATACAAAGTGATGGAGTAATATCTTTTTTCATTAATTATCATTAATCATTAGTTTAAAAAATGAAGGTGGGGGGAAATCCTATTAGGATTTTATTTTCTTAGTCCCAAGCTGTGATATCCATACGGAAATCGTCTACCTATTCTTTTGGGAGTTTTTTTTTTAAACTCCCAACTGGGACATTTTGTAGTATCAATCACAATGAATTAACTGCATCGCACTGAATTGAAAATGTGAACATTTTATTTCAATTCTTTGCGGATTTGAATAATTTAAAGATAAGTCTAATCAGTTGATGGTTATCATTCCGTGATATTCTTTAAAAAAAAAAAAAAGCTATAAGGGCTTTATTAAGAGTATTTTTTCCCCCGCCAGTAATGTACCCGTTTTCATTTGACGCGGTTGGTGTGCAGCACAGAGATGCGTAAACTAGAGCACCGGATTTTTCATCGCGGCTCCAAAACTGTTACGTAACGACTTAAATCTGGTTTTGAGTATTACCTCAACATATCGCGAGATTTAAATATTGTGAGCAAGCTGGATGAAGGAGTTCCAAAGGTGGGAAGTTACGCCGAGAGAGAGTGCACGAGCGAGAGAGGGAGGAGCAGGGTAAGTTTGTAAACACTGAAACCCTTAGCTGATGAACAGGTGACACAGAACACATTTGGGTTATCTGATGCATTGCAATTAGTGACTTCAAGTGTAGCGGCACTGGTCGCGCGAATGGTGGAGGTGTCATGAGCACCGTGTGTACACTGCGCGAGCCGCGACACAATTAGAACACCCCCATTATAACCATCGATCATAATCTAAGGCGCTGGCATTGTAGCTTCGTTTAATATAATGGGAGTGCTCTTGTTTTATCCCTTCGCGTCGCTCGCTTGCAGTGTAAATGGGGTGTTACAGCCTGTTGGCTCATGTGTGGTTAGCATTAGCCTGTTAGCTTTAGTGATGGGAAGTCCTATTCGTTTCCGCGAATCGGTTCTTTTGGACAGTTCGTTTAAAAAAAACTAGGCAAAATGATTCGGATATTACGTATGCTACCACGTAATTGCGTCATCTTGTGGTCACTGATTTGTCAACTTTTTGATAATAATAATATCAGTGTGTGTTGTTTTACTTGTTATAAAACAGCCTTATAGAACCTTAAATATTTCTACAACATTTTACTTTACATATTTTACTAACGTTTTTGCATGTGTTGGTAAAGCTGCCATGCCATCACGTCGTAAATATAGCTACAATATATTTTAATTGTAACATTAAAATAATTTTACGTTTTGGTTCACTTCAAATGCTTCTACTGTCAGTTCATTGATTCAGTCAGATTCGTGGACGAAACATTCGGACTGGTTTTGTGAACCAGTTCAACCAAAAGATCCGACTCAAAAGAACGATTCGTTCACGAATCGGACATCGCTAAGTAAGAACCTTTTAAACGAAACACAGCGCGCCAGGAGTTACGACAAATCTTCAGACACGTTATCGTTTCGTTATAACGGTTGTTACGACTTTATTGCATACTAGTGTGGAGTAATTTTATTGTATAGATAATTCTGGAATGGCTGACAGAGGAAACGCATGCTAGCTAGCGGTATGTGTTGGTGTGATAAAGCTATTGGGTTGAAGCGGGTTTAATTTAGCGGAAATGTTCTTTAAACAGGGATGATCTCAGACAATAGTCAAATGAAAGCGTCTTATCATGTAATCATCATGCACATTATGCAGTCAGTTGAACCCAGCAGGCCTCTCGGCTGCAATGAAGTCTGGATTCCTGTCATCTGTCAAGAGACTGTACAACATTTCAAATGCAAAGTTTGGCAGGAATTATTTTAAATGGGGGGTTTATGGTCAGATGACTGTTTAAACAATTGAGATGATACGAACAGAATTGAGGTTTTTAAAAAGTCTGGGGTCTCATAAGATAAATCATAACTATTCTTTCTGGATTGTGTTTAGAAGTGACACAAGAAGTAGTTGATCTAAAATGGGAGACGATCGACCTTTTGTCTGCACTGCCCTGGGCTGTGGACAGGTAAGAGCTATTTTCTTGCATTATTACTCTTAAATTCTCCTTTTTATTCCGGTCATGTCCTTCTGCATAAGGTGTATAATAAAGTATAAGGATCCTTTATGGCCCTTAATCTTGGGGCCAGAAACAGATTGTTGCCCCAAACTTTTATTCTAAAATCACACCAGCTGTTTTAATCCCTGCTTCCACTGAGCAACTGTAAGAGGCTACCATAGCACTGCATAACTGGATAACAAGCCATCATCAAAACAACAGATGGCCTGATATCATCCACTACTTCTCTGTTTCTAGCTTCCATCTGATTTGAATTAGGATGAGACGCAAATTGACTGAAAACTTTGCAGCGGGTTAATGCATGTGTCTCTGTTTCTCTCATATCAGAGGTTCACCAATGAGGACCATTTGGCAGTGCACAAACATAAGCATGAGATGACGCTGAAGTTCGGACAAGCTAGAACAGACACAGTTATCATAGCAGGTTTGTGTCCCCACATAGATGAATTTGTCATTGAGTGCTTATGTTAAGGCCTGTTTACACCAAGAACGATAATAATGGGTGTATTATAAGCACACGCTAAAATTTTAAATGTTTGAGTTCTTTAAAGTCAGGTAGATTCTGATTGGCTTTCAGTTTTGTATCAAAAAATCATTCTGGAAGTGATTCCAACAATATAGTCCCTTTGTGTCATAACAGATAAGGCAGAATCCATTCTGCTTTAAAAGAGCTTGAGCAATTAAAGTGTCAGATGACAGAAGAGTGCTGTTGCACTACATTTAAGGACATCAACGTTACATTTTTGACCAAATTTGATACAGTAGTTAGCCGCATTTGACTGTTTGTATTTGTTGCTAATACTGTGTGTACTTGTTTAAAGGGGTCATCGGATGCAAAATTCACTTCAAGTTGTTTGAACATAAATGTATGTTGGAAGTGTGTGTACACATCCATCCTATAATTATAAAAATATAGTTTTTTTTTTAAATCCCTATTTTAAAATCCCCTTTCTCAAACCAGGCTGTTCTGAGATTCCTGTCAGAATGACGTAGTTCTGTACAGGCCCCTCCCACGATAGTTTGATTGACAGTAGCGTTTCAGCACAGACTGGACTGTTGTCTTACCTTAGACCCGCCCTGAGTGAACTGTCATCAGCCCGCCATTGTGTCGACTCCGGTGCAGGGGAAGACAAGATGTCTCCGATTAAGCGATTGAGGTGCTTTATTGTTGGATGTAATAATGAATATAGCAATCGTCATTTACTCCCGACATCTGAGCTGCTGAAGACAGAGGATTAACGTTACTTTCGTTTTTTGAAAGAAATGTGCCGATCCCAATCTGCCTAAATGCATCTATGTTCGCGCGAATCATTCGTGATCCAGCCTCATCTACAGAAGAAGTGAGTATAAGGGTTTTTTATGAATCTTTGCAAATCACCTTTCCTAATAATGCGCTAATTAGCAAGTTTCACGATGAATGCGGCTAAAGTAAACAGTAAAGTAAAGTCTCTCTGAGAGCAGCTCGGAAGAGAGGGGCGGGGCCAGCAGAGCTCATTAACATTTAAAGCAACATGGACTATAATGGCTTGATAAAAACAGAACTGATTTTGACAGGTTTAAAAAGGTGTTTTTTACACTAACATTGAGAAATTTTAACCAAAGTGTTATAGACTTTTCATTAAGACCTAAAGAATCATATCAACTTGCGCAAAATGAGCATCCGATGACCCCTTTAACTATACTTGTGAGGGCCAAATGTCCTCACTTATACAGTATAGTGAAATAATATGACAACCCACTAGTGAAAACATTGTATTGGACCTCATTAGTTAAAAAGGTTTATGAGTTGACCAGAGCATGTTTTGATGTAAATCTAGTGTTTTGCACATGTTTCTGTGAGGGGTAGGTTTGGGGGGGGGGGTAGAAAATATAATTAACCTGATATAAAATCAATGGAAGTCCATGCAATGTCCTCACCAATAGTCGAAACAAACGTGTGTGTGTGTGTGTGTGTGTGTGTGCAGATCAGACACCTACTCCCACCCGATTTCTTAAGAATTGTGAGGAGGTGGGTTTGTTTAGTGAGCTGGCTGGCTCCTTTGAGCAAGATCTCCGCAAAACACAGGAGGAGGAGGAGAGGAGAATTAAGGGCACGGTAAGATTTCAAATAAGGAAAGTGTAAAATATTCAAAGGTTATCAACTTATATGCTCTGTTTGACACAGTTTTTTTTAATGAATTTGATATCTTGAACCTCAAAGCTTCCAGCTCTACAGACACCTACAGAGGTTAAAGAGAGGGAGGGGCCTCTTGAGATCGACTCCTCCCCTCCGGACAGCCCAGACTCTGCCTCCAGCATGACAAACAGCAAAGATGCTGTTGCAATGTCAAAAGAGCCTATTGCTATGAGGAAAGCCAAGGTGAATTTAAATTTGGGGCTAGATTGATTACAGTATTTTGAAAAAAAATTTTCTCAAGTGCTGCATATAAAATTGTCATGTATCTGAATTTTACAGGATGTTCCTCCACGAACTGCAGCAAGTTCCACCCCTACACCAACCATAGTGCGCCCAGGCTCACTCCCACTTCACCAAGGATTCGACGCCATGAACCCAACTCAGCCCTCTCCCACCTCTGTTATCACCAGAACCCCTCCGTCAAACAGACTCAGGTACAAACACTAGTGCAGAGGGCACTTCATGTCAAAAAGCCTTTTTTATGCATTGTAGGTGTTGATCCAACCAAATGAAATCACAAGCCTGACTTTGTGATAGGTTGTGTTCATCCTCAGCAGTGAAGCAGATTCACTCCTCCGAGTTGAAACTGCTTTTTTTAATTGGATGAGTCATTTCGGTGTTGTTCACACCTCTGCTTCCTCACCCTGCATGAGGAAAAATGTCCTAAAATAGTACCTCTATGACTCTTTTCAGTTCGCCGTCTGGTTCTTTTCCCATGCTGATGCAGCTTCCAAATGGTCAGACTGTTCCTCTGCTGCCCAGTCCAGGGCAGACTTCAGTCATATCGGTATGGATTTTATTTGTAGTAATATTACAATTAGTATTAGTCTTATTAGTGCTGGTGCTTTAAGGAAGTTGAATTAAATGACACACATTTTTGGAAAGGATTTTATCAAGCTGAAATTGTGCAGTACAGCTAAAAACTCTCTGAGAATTTGCTTCCTTAAATTAATTCCTTTTAAATCATTGCCACTACAGCCAAGAATTTTTTTTTTTTGTGTCAAATGTATTGGCTTTATTTAATAAAAGGTTGTAGTTATAATTTTATAGTATTTATTCCTATTTTGAATTGACTTTTGTTTGATATTGTCACTTTTCTTAGTTTTTTATATTTAAATTTTTTCAGTTTTAGTAATTGTAGAATTTAATTTAGAATTTATTTAATCTTATTTTATTTTTAATTCGTAGCCAGGATAACATTTTTACATTTCTAACATTTATAATATGTATTCATCAAATATTTATATTACATCTCTAACAGTAGTTAACAGTAAGTTATTTAGCTCAAATATTTGTGGAATATCTGTTACCCTTATGGAGGAATGTGTGTTCTTGCACTCTGTGCTGTTTTTAACAGTTTTTTTTCCAACTTCTTGCACCATCAGCATGTCAAGTTCAAAATAGTTCAAAATTTATGCATTCCACTGCACTCTGTACAGCTGTTTTTTAATGCAAGAATACATCTAATGTGTTGAACATAAAATCAGTCGTTTTAGTTATACAGATGGCCTTAAAGACAACTGACTAAATGAATATGAAAATATATAGTACATCTGCACTTGTGAAAACCTCCCACAGACATACATCATTCTTAAATCAAAACAGTAGCAATTACTATTACCTTTACAGTATCTGTGATGACATTTTCAGCAGTATGACCCTCAAAACAAGCTCACATCTGTTTTGTATTTGTGTCTATGCTTTGTGTTTATAGTATGTTAAGCTTGTGTTGTTATGTGTATATATATATATAGCTTGCCAGATCATCAAACCCAGTGCCCAATATCCCAGGGATTCCAGGCCCTCCTATTGGTGGGAGCAGCAGTGGCTCCTCCTCTCCGTCTGGATACAGTACACACTCTGATGCCAAGACGGTGAGAATGCGCGCACATACACCCACGCTAGCACACGCAGTGTTTACTTGGGTATAAATGCTTAACAATGGGCTTATTATGTAACGATTAACTAACTAAAAAATTTAACACTCAGGTTTTGAGCATTAAATTACATGTTGTGGTGTTTCCTTGTGTTTGTGTATGGGATCTGTCTCCATCTAGAGGCTAAAAGCAGCACTTTCTCAGCAGAGTCCTAGTGGACCAGCACCAATACAAAAAACAGATCAGACTGAGACACCATCACCTGCTCAACCACAGGTGCTCACAGACATCTCATGCCTGTGTCACATATATGCTAGTATTTGCCTGTTCTTTTGAATAGGGTTTGTGACATAAATAAATAGTTAAATTAATAGGTTAAATGGGATATCTTCTAGTAAATAAGCTCAACTAAAGCATTATATATCAGTATACACTATTTTACTGTTGTCATATGCTTGCGTTCTCAATGTATTTGACAGCTCAAGCAATATTTTTCAGGTGTCCCCTGCGCCACCAAAAGGAGGCCGCAGACGACGAGGAGCAGATATTGAGCCGGATGAGCGCAGGCGCCGTTTTCTTGAGCGGAACAGAGCTGCTGCTTCCCGTTGCCGGCAAAAACGGAAAGTGTGGGTCAGTGCCCTGGAGAAGCGCGCTGAGGAGTTAGCTACTGCTAACGTCACGCTCACTGTGAGTCAGACGGACAGAGTGAAAAGATACAGGAAATAAAGTGATTTTGATTAATTGTGCATAATGTTGTTGAAATTTTCGCTACTGTTTGGGGTCAGTAAGGTTTTTTAAAAAAAGTACTTTTATTCAACAAGGATGCTTGAAATTGGTCAGAAGTGACAGTAAAGAATTTTACATTCTTAAAAAAAATCAATTTCAAATAAATGCTGTTCTTTTGAGTTTTCTATTCATACAAGAATCCTGAAAAAAAGGTATCACGGTTTCCACAACAGTATTAAGGGGCATAACTGTTTTCAACATTTGATGATAATAATAATAAATGTTTCTTGAGCACTAAATCAGCATATTAGAATGATTTTTGAAGGATCATGTGACACTGAAGACTGGAGTAATGATGCTAAAAATTCCGCTTTGAAATACATTACATTTTAAAATATATTCAAATATTAAACAGATATTTTAAATTCTAATTTAATTACACTTTACAATTTCACTATTTTCAGAATTGGTGAGATCTCTCTTAAAAAACATTACAAAATCTTATTTGTATTTTTGATCATGCCGTTGTTTGAGCCAATGTTGCTGTGTCCAGCTGGTCAGACACTTTTTGGGGGAATACACTTATTAATGGCTTTCTTCTTATTGTATCTGCATATTAAGCAGACATGGAATATCCAAAAATGACCTTCATGCACTTTGATAAGACCTTCTTGACACAGTCGTGTAAATGTGCTTGACAGAGTGAAGTTTCCCTGTTGAGGACTGAGGTGACACATCTGAAGGAGCTGCTGTTGGCCCATAAGGACTGCCCTGTTACTGCCATGCAGAAAAAAGCATATCTCGGTAGATCATCTGTTAATCATCATCATTCTCCTCCCACAGGTCCAACATATTTTCTTTATTTGTCCGAAATGCCTTATACGTAACATTCATCCTTCCCCCGTTTCTCTCCCTTCAGCTGCAGGAGTGGATGAGAGTTCAGTGGCGGCGTTGGTGATGCCCGTGTCGGTACCGGCTCCGGTGTCGGTTAACGGTCTGAGCGTGCGTGCGGCAGAGGCTGTTGCTGTTTTAGCGGGAATGGGCTCGGGCCAGTGGAGTAACACAGCTGGAGATGCTTCCTCCCAATCGCAGCCCACATCCAGATGATGAGCATGTTGTTCAGCCAATGGGAACTAAATATACTTTCAAAGGAGCGAATCGCCCTTTTCCCCTCAAAACTGTCAGTCCTGGTGTGTTTGTAAATGCTCTCATGTGACAAATGGGAACCAATGTTACCACGCTCTGACCACACCCTGCTCACCCGTAGCCTATCACAGACCCTCCCCGGGCTAAGTAGTGACATCATAGGACGCCCCTGTCAGACTGCACAGACTCGGAAGCACTGCAGTGGAAATGAAGTCTCTTCTGTCATCTCTATAAAATACACCTTTACATATACTTGTATAGATCTTCTCACTAATGCATTGAGTTGATATTTGTCTTGTTTGCAGATATTTTTAATTATTTTGCATTGTATTCAATGGTTTTTCTAATATAATGATTCGTTGCATGATTCTGGCCACAGTAGAAAGATGATTACTACACTATGCAGATAAGTTTAACACCTTTTTTCTCAGTCTCTCTAGGTGACGCTATCTCACACATACTCGCTTTTTCCATTTCTCGCTCTTCCTCTCTGTCTTAATTTTATTGTGATTTCTAAATTAATTTCTCTCAGGTCCGTGCTTCTGTGGCTGTTTTGGTGAAGATCGTGTCTCTCACATTAGCGTAACCTGGTGCTGCAGAATGGACTCGCAAAAGCTTAAGAATGCAGAGAAAATATATTTTTATATTTGAATATCGTTATTGGTTTGTCTGCATTTTGCAATATATATATATATGGATATAACGGGTAGCGTAACCATGTGGACATGTTTTAGATCAGTAATGATTATGATATGCTCTGCTGAATTATAGGTATCTTTAACCAAAATACATAAATCCTTTTGCATTAGAGGTTAGACGCCAAAATTGAAGTGCATCTGGTCTCATAACAGGGAACACTCGCACAAAAACTCACGCGTAATGACTTGTGCTTGCGTTTTGTGAATGTACAGTAGTTAACTAACCCGGCTATGAATGTGAAGTCTCGTTTCAAAATGGTTGAAATGCTTTTGAATAAGTGATTGGATGGTGTTATAGAAATAAAACATTATTTATTTCTTGGGGCCCGAAAGACTCACACTTGGCCACCCTGAATCTGGTGCGCATAACTAACACATAACTTATTGAGTTGTATTCCATTAAACAGTTCATGCCTGATCACTTTTTTTAAATGGGATAATGTGTGTTAATTTAAGCATGGCGTTTATATCAAAACTGTTGCTGTTTTTTTTAAATTCAGCTTTGAATATCTGTTTGTTTTTGTTTTTTAAATAGAAGCTAATTTCTACATAAAAAAAATCATGCAGTGATAAATCATGCCTTTGATATAAAAGTAAAGAATATGAGATACAGAGTCATAATTATAAGATACAAAGTCAAAATTAATGCATAAAAAGCCATTGTGACAAAATTGAAACTTAAAAAAATAAAATGTAAAGTTTTTGAATGACGTAATAATGATTTGTAATTTTGATCTTTTGTCTCATAAACATACATTTTAATGTCATTATGTCTTTTTATCTCATTATGATTTACCAAAGCATACTTTTTTGTATGTAGAGGAAATTGGCTTTGATAGGTTTTGGACAATGGCATCGTATTTCTTCTCATAATGTGTTTTGATTAGATGATGTGTAGATTATCTAGTTTTTTTTTTTTACATGATCCAATCTGCCATATCAGTTTCTGTCACTGACCTTCCTTGCATCTGGATTTATCCTTTTTGGATGTAGAACGTACTGCTTTCCACGGTGTGTATAACTCACTGATCCCAAACTGTGTAATGTATAAGTGAAGCCCTTAAACTAGAGCTGTAAATATGAAATGAGTGTCGGCATACAAACATTGCTTGCTGTATGATATTGACTAACTGAAACGGTCCTTAAGATATGTTATAATTAAACATTGTTGGAACTCTAGCCTCTTGTACATTCAATGAGATGCGTTGAGCTAGTTTTCTGCAATATTTATCATCTTGTTTTGAAGGTGTTCTGTTCCTCTGTGTATATGGGTGGCACGGTGGGATTTGTGTGCGTAACTGCTCTGTGTATATGGATTAGCTTGAATGAGGTGCATATGCATTGTGTTGTTTATCAGTGTGAGCAATATATTATAAACAATACAAACCTTGTATATTGCCTGTGTATAAAAATATTTACAATGAAATGTACACAAGTAGGACATGTTCCTTGGATTAAAAATATATATTTTAAAATGTAACCTAATTTTACAGGAAAATATTGTACAATTGTAACAGTAAGAACCTGTTAATTTTTTAATAAGTACCTTTAGTATATACATTAAAAAACTATAATAAACTTAATGCCCTACTTGTGTAAATCATGTCGATAAACTAATCGTCCCAATACTCACCCACTTGTTTTGCAAAATCTCTATACAGTGTTTTTTTTCTCTTTTTGACAGACTTAGTGTGTTGTATTGCAAATAGTGCTTGAAGTTCTCAAAACTTCAAGTATCCTTTTGTGTTTCACTAAAAAAACGAACCTAGATTAGAAGAGACAAAAGTTGAGTAAATAATGAAGGATTTTAATCTGGGGGGGGGGAATACTTTAAAGGGGGTCCTATTATGCTCTTTTACAAAGTATGAGATGTTGTTTTGGGGGGTACTAGAACAGGCTCTCATACTAGGTTGTTCGAAAAACAGAATTTTTTCACATATTTTACATTTACAACACCTCTCTCCCCAGTCTGGCATGAACGCCTCAAATAGTTCCTGTATCAAATGAAGGCCCGCCTTCTGAAATACGAAATGTGCTGTGATTGGTTCGCTGGGCCAGTGTGTGTTGGGCCCCTTACCATAGCCGACTGCTAGCTTCAGTGTAAATGTTGCTTTGCGTGTGCTTTAAACCCGGATGATTGTAACCACTCTAAGTTCGTCTGCCTTGGGAAAGCTAGCGTGTCTCTGACATAGTGATAACACTCGTTGCCTTCTCTAGTGCAGCTCAAGCAGGTCTCGTCCCATTGGTCAATATTTGTGATATCACAAATCCCGGAAATTATGCGTTGTCGTCCAAACGAGTCCGTTGTAGTTTTTGAAAAGTGATTTCTGTTAAATAACCATCTCTCCCTTGAAGCGACTTTGAAAGCTTTGTCCTTGCAGATCTTTGTTTATGCTCCAAAACAGAAAACATACACACTGACTAAAATTTTAAAAAGTGAAAAAGCATAATAGGACCCCTTTAACAATTGAAGTGTTTGAATTCAAGATACTGCATTAGATAAAGATTCCCTCTCACCACACCAGAGGGAGCAAAATCGCCGCGGCTTCAGAGCACGGGCTCAGACTCCTCATCCCGAGCGCTGGTCATGTGACTCTTCCCATCGGCTGGGATTTCTCTCTCGGCATGGCGGAGATGATGGAGCTTGGTCTGGTGTCTAATACCATTTGTTTTTCACTGTGAGGAGGACACTGGCATTTTTGTTGTCGGTAAACCGTTCTGCGCAGTTCTTCCCCCCCGGTTTCGGCCCATAATGGCGGAGCGCGGTGTGGATGTGTCCGCTCTCCCCCAAGAGGTCCGGGAGCAGCTCGCTGAGCTGGACCTAGAGCTATCGGAGGGTAAGCCTTTAAACAACAACGGCTCTTCCTTCCTTGTTTCAATGCGTGCATTTATATGTACTAATTGACAGGCTCAGTCTTGCATCCTCAATAAGAGCATCCACACACACAGGTTCCTTGATGATGATGCTTCAATGTCGCCGCCGCCGTCCGCTCGCGGAAACATACTGACCTCTTTTTCTGCATCTCACTAGTTCAGCGTCGCATTTATCCGCATTTTAAACGTCTGTTTCGCTTTGTTTTGTTCTTTAATTGCCCTGACATTACTCTAATATGTTTCCTTATTTGCTGTTACATTGCGCAAAACAAAAACACAAGAGTCTGTGAAGCACGCTGGACGTATTTATGTGATTATTTAATACAGGCCACGGTTATTCTGCATGTGTCTCTTCATACTTCATACAGACTCCATCAACTAAGTAGTATTCAGTTTTAGTTGTATATTTATTCTTTACTTAATCTGATAATGGAAAAAATAAAAAAAATATGTAATACCGTTTACAACACAATATCATTTGTAATATTACTACTATATATGGCTTTTTTTATAATGGGTACTCTCTTTATGGGTAAAATATAATGGGCAAACTAACATTTATCCTATGGCATGATGATTTATTAATGATTGTACTGCTTGACACATTGACAGTGCTATTAATAGACCTGAACGAATTTTTCCTGCATAAACAATCAACACCCATTTAAGATTCAATGAGAGGTCATGTATGGCAAGCCATTTGAACATTTATTCCTTAGAATGAAAAGGTAACTTTTTAAAATTTCTTTACTGGTACTTATTTTTACTTATTACTTGTAAGTAATCCAATAATGACTAGTATTTTTTAATTTCTCTAGTACTTGTGCATTAGATATTACTTATTCCTTTACTAATTTTTCCATTGAATTCCACAAAGGTCTGTCATTTAGATAATAATAAATAGCTATAATGTAATGTTAATGTAGTCTAATCACATATCAGTATATACTTTTCCCATTTTCAGTAGTACTATTAGGTATTAGTATTCCATTGTATTAAATTAGTTAAAGTTTTTAAGGATTAAATTATATTTATCAAATATTTTCACTCTTTAGAAATAAATACATACAGACCATTAAACAGAAATGAACTCTCAATATCCCACACGACAATATTAAGTATTGAAGCACTAAAATTTGCAAAATTTGAAATATACTATCCAGTAATTGCTAGTATCTAAAGAACAGTTAACTGCAAATTTGAAGAAAATGCTAGGCACTATTGAATTGCATTTATACCTAAAATACGTCTAGTACATTGGTTATATGAATAAATGTTAAAACAGCTTGCCACAAGACTCAAGAATCGCTCACTCAGACAATGGAACTTGGCATGTAGTGGACCGGTGTCGCATGTGAAACTTTCTCTGGGCCTTTGAATATATAGCTTCAATATCATGCCCATAACATTTTAATGGTCTTCAGTATGAACGGTGAGTCTAGACCTCAGTTGATCAGAAATACACTGTAGAATTATAACACAACTATGTGTGTGTGTGGTTGTTTACATTTAATGTGCCGTTATTGTCCTTGTGATTTATTGCAGAAGGGGCTCTGTTTGTTTGCGTGTGTGTTTAGTCATCCTTATGTGTTACATAAGCCTTTTAGCAGTGGTGTATGAAAGATTCAGAAGAGCAAAACAATATCTTAAACAGCATTACCGAAATATAAAAAGAGATTCTCATTTATCTCTGCACCAGAGAATCGTTTGAAATATCAGCTGATCTGCCGTCAGTGCAGCCTGCACTCATTCTCAGTATGTCTCCCACACAGCAAATCAAGAGAGCACCTGGAGGCAGATTTCAAATGATGGGCTAGTTTGCTTTTGGCTTCACTTACTATTGTCGTGTGTTTTTGGATTTTATGACAGTTGCGTACATCATCTTGTGTCCTTGCTGGTGCAGTTTTGCAAACACACACATGCTTATCTGTTTCTGACTTTTATGTGTTTTTAATTTCCCAGAGGTTGGCTTCCTGAAGTATGCATTATATAGCCTATATATGTTTATGCATATCTGTTTCTCAAAGCCCACAATGCAGTCCTGGCTTGATTCACAGTCCCCACCTACAGTCCTCACTTTTTGGCTCTTAGACAGGCGATGCCTACTGCAACCTTAAAAATACAGACAAAACTGACTAAGTAGCGAGGTTTGCTTTAGAGTAATGTTTGTCATGAATATGAGCATATGTTTAGCATCACACCCATATCGTCTTTCCTTTGCACTAATGACTGTATAGATGACAGCACAAAGAAAAGGTCACAATGAAAGACTCTTTCAATCTTTGAAGGACCAGACCAGTGGGAGTATGGCTGCTTCCAGCTCACAGCTCAAAGACCCTGCTTCCATGATTTTTGTTTGGGTTCAGACATAGTAGTAGTGTAGTTATGGGCATAGGTTTGACAACAATAGTTTATAGAGCTGCTGTTATTTCTAGCCTGCTGAGATAATGTAGGCCTTTTATTGTTTTAATAGCTGAATAATGTGTTATGACAATATTAACACATTTGTATGAATAGTAACAGTTGTCACTATCAAAATAGTGCTGTAAAATATGATGGAATTGGATATGTTACCATGCTAATGGCATGTACAGTATACAGTATAATTCTCCCTCTCTAGGGCTGTGCATTTACTTCTTATTTTACTTCTGAAAAGTGACATATTTTAAAGATATTCAATAACAAATTTGAGATTTTTTTTTAGAAATCTATCTTTTGTACAGAAATCTTAATTTGAATTAGGCTTAATATTTTTCTAAATATCCTTACAAATAAAATATACATACATTTATAAAATATGTTTTGCAACATTTCTCCTGGGCCAGCAGGAAAAAAACATGGTTATTATTATTGAGCCCTGTAAATTATACAAATAGTTTTAAATTGTAATAAAAATATCCTTACACATAATATACATATGATAAAAAGTCCTTAAAATAAAAAATAATCATCAAATATCCTTTCAAATAATATTTAGGGTTGCACGATATTATCGGACCAATATCATAATCGCCGATAATGGCTTTAAATGTAAATATCAGCATCCCCCGATATGAAAAATTATGCCGATATATCTTGCCAATAAGAGGAATACATTATCTCACATTTGCTCAGGGTGTGCTAGCGATTAGATCACATCAGCAGTGTGACTTATTTTTGAAGAAAGTTTTGTCTGAAGAGCTTAGATTCCTGAATGATGATTAGATTCACTGTTTTGGATTGCTGCATTTAAACTGAGAATACACGTACAGAATGATGCGTTCTGTGTGTGATAGAGTAAACAGCAATAGCACGTGCAGCGGCAGCGGCAGCTGCCCCCGGGTCCCAACGCCCGTTCGGTAAGTAGTTTTAATCTGTAGGGGGCACTGTTGGCCTACTTCTAATAAAATTAAAAGTAAAATAGCCTACACAAATAACATTTAGACTGTGTTTTTGATTAAATAAAGCAGCAATTGATGTCATAAAATAATGAGTATGTTTTGATTTAAAGGTCAGAAGCTGTACCTTACATGAAAAAAAAATCACATACATGACACTTGTAAATTAAATAATTTTATATATATTGATTTATTCATTAATGTGTAATGTTTTATTTTTTAAACTAATCATAAGCTCTAAAAGATTTTCAGAATTTTTACAACTCTTTTGCTTTAGACCATCTACAAATGTTAAATCTTAAAATAAAATGTTAGGGATAACACTGCATCTTCCTGGGGAAAAAAATGCAGCGATTGATATATAGTTTATTTTCAAAGCTTCAATGTACTGTCAAAAAACCTTCATTATTGTTTATTTAATTCTAATAAATAAGTTCTTGTTAAAAACTAACAAAATTTAAATATTTTTGCTTAGAATTTCGCACAGGAGAGACTGGTGTTGTTTCCAAACCAAAAGAATATACCGATCGGCCAAAAATGAGTATGAAAAAATCGGCGAGATCGACATTGGCACAATAATATCGTGCATCCCTAATATGTATACATTTAAAAAAAACATTTAAGAAACATTTCTCTTCATGGGCCAGCAGACAAAACATTCTTTTTGTCAAGCCCTGTAAATTATACAAATACTAGGCTTTATACAAATAGGCTTAATATTAAATACAAAATATCCTTGCATATAATATGCATACATTTAAAATATGTTGCTAAAATTGCTACATTTCTACTGGGCCAGCTGAAAAAACGTTCTTATTGTCGAGTCCTGTAAATTATACAAATATGCTTAATATTTCATTTAAAAAAATGAAGAGTTTGGTTCCAAAAAGCGATAAGCGCCATTTAAAAAAAAAATTGTATTGTATCTGGTCGGTATTGAAATGTCCATTTTTAATTTTACGCAAAATGCGATATCCGCCGAGTTATTCTTTCATGTTTTCTCCCTTTTTTTCCAAACTGCGACAGATGCCAGTCTCCCTTCTCTGCAGAATGCGATATATCCACTCAACCAATCACAGCGCACCATTCCACGCACTCTAGACAAGGGGTTTTCAACCTGTGGGGGCGAGCCCCCCCAGGGGGGCGCCAGCACCTGTCAAGGGGGGCGCGAGCATCAGTTAATTCAGAGACGTTCCTTTTGAGAATTTATGAATATGAGTTAACAAATCTTTAGCCATCCACTAGGGGGCAATCTGACTCCCACTGCTAGTCGACAGTTAAAGCAGAGTTGGCTCGAGCATCAGTCACGCTCAGTGTTGCCCAAGTCCGCTGGTTCTATGTTTACCGTACACAAAGCCACGGTTAAGACAGCTGACTCCACTGTGATGTGGACGCTGTATCTCTCTCTCTCCCCTCTGTCCCTCTCTCTCTCCTCTCCTCCCGCCCCCTTCTCTCCTCGCGCGCTCTCTCTCTCTCACGCTTCTTCCCCTCTCGCGCTCTCTCGCTCTTCTCTTCTCTCCTCATCCGCTCGCAAATCGCTCGGTCGCACTCGCACACACCCACCACACACCACACACACACCCCACACACACACAACCAAGCGAAAAACCTCCGACACTTGAACAGTCCAATATCAATCTTACTAAATTGCATATTGTCATAGCAAAGTCAGAATTATCTCCTCTCTTAGGTTCACGAAACGGTTGTCCATAAAATTCATTGCTGTTCTGTTGTAAGTCATCTCAAAGATTCCTAAATGCATCTACTTTAGGAAGGCCAAATAAAGTGCTTTGCTTTCTCCTAGAAACACACAGGTTCTCCCTGACATGGCTGCTTCAACATTAAAAGGTTTTTACTGAAACCACGCCTTCTTTCTTTTGCGTGCACATTTGGGCGCATTACGCAAATATTCCCACATAGTGACCTAGAAATGTGGGGGCGTGTTAGAACGAGACATTTTAGGTAGGCGTGGCTGACTCTTAACTTTGATAAAGAATACCTCTTTCGTTTTGAGACTTTAGTCTTCCACTTTTAGGGATCTTATCTATGCACCAAGAGCTTGTAACACTTCATTGAGAAAGGAAAAATTTGAATCACATCATATGACCCCTTTAAATTGCCTTATGTTTTTGTTAATACAGTGTATAGCACTAGTCAACTAAATTAATGTAACATGGCAAAGATGAATGCACTTTTGGAAGTTGAATGTAAGGGAAATGTCATTTTGGAATTTCTGTGGTCTAATGTGATATTGTTGTTCATGTTCTTGTTCATGATGAAATTTTCTTTTATTATTGTAATTAATTTATAGCATTAACAAATGACCCGTTGAATTCTTTTTGGAGCGATGACTGATTTAATGTATTTTTAGCCCAGTGCCTGTATATAAGATTAGTATTGAGTTCAAAGGCGTCATACTGTGGATTAAATCATGTGGTTTATTTTCAACTTCAATATGAAAATAACTTTTATATTGATTCAATGGATTTATTGCATTTTAGAAAAAAAAAACGTGTTATGGATTTATTGCATTTTGGGGGGAAAATTATACAATTTTATAATAAATCTTTGAAAATCTAAATCTGGACTTGAATTTTTTAATGTTATTATAACCTAAAGATGCTATGTGAAAGTTTGAAACTGAAAATAGTGGCTTTCATCTTGCCACTTTCTTGGTAAAGAAAACACATTTTTACTCAAATGAATCAAAATGGATTTATAGCGTTTTGGAACCAAACTCTTCAAATATTCTTACATATACATAAAATAAAATTTAAATGTATGTAGCCAGGAATTGCACAATTTTCCACACATTTTATAAAAATTAAGTCATAACATAATATATTTACTAAGTATATATTTGTATAGCATTAAAGTAATTACTTGTGTGCATGTATTTGTTTACAGTAACAAGACAGGAGATGAGAGACTCCACCATCATCATGTATTCATTATTTGTAATGTACGTGTGTTGTGAATGAAATAGTTTGTTTCTGTTTGTGTGTGTCTTCATGACAGAGGAAGAGGGGTGGAAATAGGAGGTTGTGACACACTCACACACAATGAGCACCATTGAAAGCATCAGGGCTGAGCAGTCGTGATCTCTGCTTGAATTCCCAGCACATGCTCAGACGCTTTTATGCACTTAAGCTGATCAAATGAGCTATGTGTGTGTGTGTGTGGAAATCCTCTTCCATAGCTGGTCAGCATATACTTAAACTAAAGAGGCACGGACCAGCTGTACAATGTCTGATTGTGTGCATCTGTTCAGGTAACCTCAGTAGCTGAAACGCCCACTGTGACTGTAGGAGGACAGGCAGGCTTCCTTGAGTTGTAAAGAAAAAGAGAGAAAGAGATAGAGTGGGAGAGAGAGACCTAGGGACAAAACAGAAAGAGAGAGAGAGAGATTACTCTAATCTAGGTCACAGAGCATTGGGAAGCAAATACACTCATTTACCCATGATTCACAGCATGCTTTCTGACATGTTGCGCTGTCTCTCCCACTATCTCTTCTCTGTTTTCTCCTCTTTCCCACCATGTTTGTTGTCTCCTGGTTTCTCTAGCTAGCTCACTCTCAAGTGCACTTCACACAGGACATTTTAATAGTTAATATCTTTTGCAATGCTTGCGATATGGGTTCCTCGGGAACTGAATTATTCACCGGTCTGGTATGGACATCAGGCTAGCATACACTATTCTGTCAGGTAGCAGAGTTTTTCCAAACTGCCAGTTGGAGATGTTTCCCTCATAACACATTATACTCCGGTAACTATGGAAGCTTGTTTCCACCATGGAATCAAAAATTAAAAAGATAAATATGACTTTTTATCTCACAATTCTGACTTTTTTTCCCAGAATTGTGAGATATAAACTCGCAATTGCAAGTTATCCTAATTGCAAATTATATGTCAATTGTGGGATATAAACTTACAATCATGAGAAAAAAGCTATTATGCAATTATGACTTTTTTCACACAATTGCATGTCCATATCCCGCAATTTTAACTTATTTTTTTTAATTGTGAGATATAAAACTTGCAGTTGTGAGTTATGATTTCCAACTCTGAGGAAAAAAGTCAGCTCTCAATTCTGACATTTATTTACAATTGCAAGTTTAAATCACGCAATTCTGACTTTGTAACTTGCAATTGCGAGTTTATATCACGCAATTCTCAGAAATTTTTTTTAGATAAAATTTAAAAAATCACAATTTCCTTTTTTTTATAATTTTTTACTAAGTGGTGGGAACAGACCTCCATAGGTAATGTTTAACTAGACAGCATGTGACTGAAAATGGCATTCGTAATTAATTTGTATATTGCAGTTCTGTTTCTGTGCTGTGTAAATGCATAAAAAAGTTGCAGAAGTTTGTGGCCTTACATTCACTCAGCAATTTTAAATGCTTTTATTGTGGCTAAAATGATCTCTCCAAAGAGAGATAATTTCTCATCTGAGTAGGCTTTTGTTTTGTTGATGTGTGTGTGTATGTATGTATGTATTTAAGTGGGTTGTATCAAAGTCCCTTAAAGGTGCAATAGGTGATTGTCTTCAGAATTTTTTTTTGTTATGCTGGTTGAAAGTCTCTTTACATCCCGATAGCAATCATTAAGTTAAGTGGTCTAAATTTATTTATCTGTATTTATATATTCTGTAGAAGGCGTAGGACCAGGAAATGTTCATCCAATCAAAACGCTTGGTCCAAGCGTTTTAATTGGCTTTCCTACCTGCCTGTCAACGTATGTATTAGCATACCTCTGCGCACACGGTTCGCGCAGACAGAATACGTCATCAGCGCATACACGCACTTGCATTCTCAGCTTAGTTAACACACCCGATTCAGATCATCATCTCGTTAGAAGTGAGCTACGTGCATGACCTGTTCCGATCAATATGATCCCTACACAGTGTTCATTGCTACCTACTCCCTGATAGGGCTGTGCGATTAATAGAAATCGTGCGCGATTTCTAAATCGCTTTATAGCACGATTTTCCGTGCCCTCGACCGCCCACAGTATGCTATCCGAACCAATCAGAATGCAGTGCGCCTAAATGGAGCACGAGAACAGAACAGACCGGGCGGGCATACAAACGTAACGCCAGGTTCACACACTCCGTCTGTGGTGCGTATTTTATCCGTGCCCATGTTAACGTATCAGAGCGTTCACACTGCAAGATATTGCGGTCCGGCAGTGCGCTCCAGGAGAGGTACGTCTGCTTCTGCACCGCATACACATACTGTATACACACTACAGATGGAGTACGTGTGAACTTGGCGCAACAAATCTAGTTCAACAATTGAGGCAACGCCACAAAGAGCTCTATGACCAATGCATGGCAAAAAAAATCCCTGGACACGGGATTTTTATTTATTTTTTTCTCTATTCAAGAAACATTTTGTTACACCTTTACTTTGTGATTATTTTGCCTTATGTCTATTCTAGAGACATTTTGTTACAGCTTTTTGATAAAGCTCTAATTGGTTTTTTTTTGGAAATATGTTTCAAATTCACACCGAATGCATTTATGACTGTAAAGCATGTCTGTGTGCGTCAAAATTCGTGATCAAAAAATCGGGGGGGGGGGGGAAATTGCAAATTGATCAAAGAAATCGCAATAGGTTTTTTTTGTCCATATCGCACAGCCCTACTCCCTGAGCAGGGGAAATCCGTTGAAGTTTACTTCACTTCGAAACATGGGCTGGAATTGGGAACCGCTGATGTAGCCTATTGTAGTAATGTTGTCACTGGTATTCTGGTCTGTGAGCATAAATGCATTCAGGGGGCGTGGCTTTGGACGGCGAATGCGATTTGGTAACTTTCGCTTTCCCAGCTATCAGGCTAAAGTTAGCATTTTCCAAGATCTCCTAATGCACCTTTAAAGGGTTAGTTCACCCAAAAATCAAAATTAGGCTGTGTTTTACTCACCCCAAAGCCATTCTAGGTGTAAATGACTTTCTTCTTTCAGACGAATCCAGTTGGAGTTTTATTAAAAACAAAATGGTCCCTGGGCTATTCCAAGCTCTATCTTTGCAGTCAGCGGGTGTTGCAGTGCTTCATTCCAAAAGAAGTTAAATAAAAAGCGCCATCCATAAAAAAAGTGTCTCACACTGCTCCAGGGGGTAAACAAAGGCCTCCTGTAGCTAATCGATGCTAAGACAAATATCCATATTCAAAACGTAATAATCACTTTAATCTAGCTTGCGCCAACAGTTGTACAAGGAAGCAGTTCTGGGCTGATGACCTATGAGGTCGGCTTTGCGCATGCACCGTGATCTCTCGTGAAACCCAATGTTTGTTAACCGGATCAAAGGAAGCAAAGTTTCCTTACTTTAGCAAAGGAAAACCAGTCTCCTCTTGGCTTATGTCGAAATCCTCTGATATTCTTCTTTACAAATCTTCGTTTTGTACTTCTAATTCGTGACCATTATTTTGTTTTGATCTCTCCCCTGCACTTCCGTGTTCGTCACTTCTGAGCAGCGCATGCGCAAAGCTGACCTCATACGTCATCCGCCCGGAACTGCTTCCAGTGTACAACAGTGAGTGCAAGCTAGATTAAAGTGATTATTACGTTTTGAATATGGATATTTTTCTTACAAAAACACATTGATTCGCTACAGGAGGCCTTTGTTCCCCCCCCGGAGCCATGTGAGACACTTTTTTTGTTTATGGATGGGCGCTTTTTATTTCACGTCTTTTGGACTAAAGCACTGCGACACCCGCTGACTGCAATAATAGAGCTTGAAAGATCAAAGACAATATTTAATCCACTGGGATGCGTCTAACGCAGACGTCCTATCCCCCCTAGGATGCCTCGGGTGGTAAAACACAGCCTAATTTAAATTTTTGGGTGAACTAACCCTTTAAGGCAAGTCATGTCACTTGGCGTCCATCTTTGAAACGCCTCTTGGGCATGCAAGTGCAGCTCCTATCTCTTTGATTGGGGAAACATCAAATTCTCCAAAACTTTTCACTAAGCTTACGATTAAATTGTATATGTCTATTTGAAATCACCAATGAAATCTGAAAACAACTGTCTCATAAATGTTGTTGCTTTTGCTCAAATAGCATTAAAAAGCTTATTTTTCAGGCTAGATCAGCCAGTGCGCATGTGCAGTCCTGAGTGCGCTGACTGTTTCTATAGCAACCAAGACTTCTAACGGCAGCTGCAGTGACACGCTGACTTTACCGATTAGCAATTGGCTCTTTCATTTAGAAGGCAGGGCTTCCTGCGATTGAGCAGCCATATTGAGCATTGCATTTTTCCCCATTCAAAACTACACTCTTTTCTTCAACATCAAGTAGAGCCTATGGGTGAACCTTCCGGTCATTACCCGATATAGTAATAACGAGAGAATAACCACGTCACAAACGGTAAACTGTTTGCACTACAAACCAGTGTGTTTATAAATAAGATAATACATTAAAATAATACGATAAAACACACCAACTTTCAATATCAAGCAGCAAAAAAAAACTGTTTTGTACAGCTAAAAATAGCTGGAAGAGGACGCAGAGAAACCGAAGCCTACCCATATATTTTCCAAATGGATGTCCGCCCCATTTTTAATTTACTGACAATAAAATCAGGTGGATATGAGTGACACGTCTTGGGTATTCTATTGTCTTTGGTTGTATTTAGAGTCATAGTTGCTATGGTAACAGTAGAATAGAAACAGGTCTCATTCATAACGAATAAAGCTAAAAGCAATAACACACTCAACACAGTATGACCTTTATTAAAGGGCTGCTGGAAGGTGAAGTGTGTCATTTTCGTGTCGCAACATAATTGTATAAATAGCTGAGGACAATGTGAATGGTGCTTTCCTGCAAAAATCTAGTGGGTTGTGTTGTGAGTGCTGCTAAAAGTGTTGAGTGGTTTTTGGCTTGTTGTTGGTGGTCGCTAGCTGCACAAATATTATGGTTAGTCTGTTTACATACAGTGGTTACGGAAAGTATTCAGACCCCCTTAATTTTTTCACTCTTTGTTATATTGCAGCCATTGCTAAAATCATTTAAGTTAATTTTTTTTCCTCGTATGTACACACAGCACCCCATATGACAGAAAAACACAGAATTGTTGACATTTGCAGATTTATTAAAAAAGAAAAAAAACTGAAATATCACATGGTCATAAGTAT